>PVKE010049584.1:0-11223 GCA_004027555.1 Craseonycteris thonglongyai | reverse complement strand
ACAGGTGTAAGATGGTATCTCATTGTGGTTTTTATTTGCATCTCCCTAATTGCTAGTGATGTGGAGCATTTTTTCATATATCTGTTGGCCATATGTATGTCTTCCTGAGAGAAGTGTCTGTTAAGGTCATCTGCCCATTTTTTAATTGGATTGCTTGTTTTTTTCTTGTTGAGTTGTACAAGTTCTTTGTATATTTTTGCTATTAGCCCCTTATCAGAGGCATTGTTTGCAAATATTTTCTCCCAGTTGGTTGTACATGAAAACACAAACATGGTTTCAGTGATATCAAATCTTGAAAACATGTTAGTTAAAAAATAGAGTGATAAATTCTTGCTGTTCTTAGCAAATAGAATGAATATTAGGAATAAAAAAGACTTTGGAGTTTGCTTTTTTAAGAACTTTTCTCCTTGATAAAATATGATGCAACACAGCAATACATAAAAGTAAATTAAAAGTAGTAAAAGTGGGTGAGTATTCGCAGCTTTGTCTGCTGGCTTATTTTTTCACTTTAGCAATGGAACCCACCAGACAGCTATTGAAAACTGAGACCAGAAAAGCAAAAATAGCCCATTACCAAGGAGGGACAGACTTAGTCTGTAGCAGAGTGTATTTCATGACAATGCTTTCAATAACATGTTTTTGGGGTTTTTTTTAATCTAATATTTCTAGATTATATTAAAAACCTGAACCCTTATGGGAGTGATTAACTTTTAAAATTTAATTTCCTGAGTCAACTTCATTCCCTTAAAATAGAAGTAGCAGTATTTTTTTGCATTGCAGTTTGAACATCTTTCCTATGAATGCATAAGACTGCCGAATATGTAAATGAATCACCCCACTTAGCATTTCTTATGTACTCTGTAAATGAAGGTGTCAAAAACAAATTCAAAAACTCAATTTCTGGTTTTGTTGTAAACCAAATACATGTTAATAGCTCAGCACACTTGATTTGACTTGGCATTTTCAAAACTGATTTACTGCATTGGGTAAAACCTGTTCTAATCTTGCAAATGAATAGGTTCCTCTTGCCATGATTATTATTTTTCAGCCTATAGGTATGTTATGTTTTCCCTCAGTTTACGTAGTTATGATTTATCATCCATGTCCAAAAGAAATCACATCCACAAAAAAATAGGTTCTGCCACTGTCTACTGACTAAAGTGTTATGCGTTATCTGAACGATAGGCTAGTTACAAAGAGGGGCCTATACAAAACTTCACTCTATTCCAAACTTTGAAGTGATTCCTGAAAAGAAACTGACAAGTCTTTTATGCTTTGCTGCAGTCCTGGTCAATGGCTTAGAATTTAAATATAATTTACCTAATGTTTGTGGTTTGCTTCTACCACTTATGAATAGCTGTAAATAAATGGGCTAAATATGATTGATTTCCTAAAGATGTTAAAAATATGCTGAATAATTAAGTTAGGGTTGGTGATAATTTAGGCTATATTGAGACAATGGTATAATAGAATTTTTGTGCTTTCTTTAATAATTTCTATTCTCAAATTATAATTCTTTTTTTTTAATTAGCAATGGCAACTTGACAAACTTTTCATGTAATTACACTTTGCTTTCATTTCCCCAATGTGCAGTGACTTCTGTTCATTCACATAAAGTGGTATAAGTTTGTGATCTGCATAGCTGCTTCATAGCCATGTGAGAAAGTTATTCTGACATATGTGTTTCCATTTCTGTGTTAGCAAGTAACAAAAAGAACTTTGAGGATTCTCTATCTTTTTCCATATTGATGGAAACCCAAATGGTTATAAAGGTTTTGGAAGAATACCAACACATTTTTTTTCTCAGAGTTTTCTCTTAGATTATGAAATGGAAAAAAAAAGCAATGGAGAATTAAGTTAAAAAATATATAACATTCTTTTATATTTTATGTGAAGATAAATAAAAAAATTTAGAATAAATGAAAATTATCTTAATATTTATTTCATATTTCAGATATACCAAATTAGATTCAACAGAAGAGGCACCTATTATTATACATTAACTACATTTGAATCAATTATTCACATATTTTCATTTACATAAAATCTATCAGTTCTTTCTTTTCTTACTATTGCAATCATCTTTGTGTAGGGTTTTGATTCTTATAAAGGCAATCTGTAATAAAACTGGGGAATTATAAATTAGACCTGAAAAATCCTATAAAAATTATTTCTTTCTGTTTCATCATCTGTGCATATCAATTGCAGATATAATGTTAATAAAATCCAAGAATAATGTGAAAAACTTCTATGTGTAAAATGGACAATGTATATGAAGTTTACAAAAATAAATCTTTATAGTTCTAGGCAAAATTAAATCTCCCAGCTAAGGAAATACATTTTATATATGTTTCAGTAGTCATCAAATTTATAGTTAAGAATATGTTCACCTAAACATTACTTATAATAATAAAAATATGAAAACATCTTAAAAGTTAAATATGGCCAAATAATTGAAGGTACACTGTTATAACTGAAAACTCTACAGTCATTATAAATGATATTATGCATTGACATGGAAAGATTTAAGCCATATACTATTGAGTGAATAAAGAATGTCATAAGTAAAAATATATATAGTATGTGCCCTTCTATACAATATAATACTAGAATATATGTATTCAGAGTGATATCTTTTGATGTCTTTAACTTACAAACAATAGTTGCAATTTGGGCAGTCAGATTTGTACTGATATTTATATTCTTCTTTATAGACAAAGTACTAACAGCAATGATGATCTTTCTGCAATGACTTTGAATCTTCATTTACCCTCCAGATGTGCCTCATTTTTGAAATTTTTTTTGCTCTTCTCATCTGAGTCATTTTAAGATATTCTGAGAAGTTATAACCAAATAATAAGCAATTCTTACATGATTACTTCTTAAATCTAAATAGAAAAGGAGTCGTATACAGTTCTGTAACAAACACAGACACCAAGTCAAATGTTCTTAGATAAAAATACAGTTTCATGAGTAGAGAACAAGAAAATTCAAAGGTTCCTGAGGAGCAA
This sequence comes from Craseonycteris thonglongyai, assembly GCA_004027555.1. Taxonomy (NCBI): domain Eukaryota; kingdom Metazoa; phylum Chordata; class Mammalia; order Chiroptera; family Craseonycteridae; genus Craseonycteris; species Craseonycteris thonglongyai. The sequence goes on along the minus strand of PVKE010049584.1, from coordinate 8,212 downwards.
AATGAAAAGAGGCAAAAATGTGATAGACTACAAGAAACTGCAAAGGCCCAGAGTCAAGGATTTTCTAAAAGGGGTGACGGAAGAACTGAACATTAGCTCTTATTTTTGCATTAAAAAAATAAATTAAAATTTAAAAATCCACCCTAATCTAAAATACGGACTTTTGGTTCATAATGCTTTTTCACTATAGGTTCATCAACTGTCTCTTTTGGGATTGATAGTATAAGAGAGTGTATGTGTGTGGGGAGAGGGGGTTTAGGGGCTTATGGAAATTTCAAAATTGTTTAACGTTGATATTATCCTCTAAATAAATAGTAAAATTCAAACCACTGTACCATCATTCTGGATCCATAGTACACAAATTAAATTAGAGCTTTCAGCCGACAATGGTGAGATAAATGTCTAGATACAGAAATAGCCACTGTGCGACTGGGAAATGTTATTATTAAGAACATTTCAAAATAAGAACATTCTGGAGTCTACTACTTGATTTATTACAAACAAAGCAAGAAGTTTTGAGCAAATTACTAATTTCATTTTATAAGAAAGAAGGAGCAATTAGTTGTCTGTCACTGGATAACAAACCGCCTCCAAATTTAGTGGCTTTAAACAACAAGCATTTATTTTGTTCATGGCTCATCTGAGTTCCATGTTCTGGTTCCACATGGCAACAGATGGGATCATTCAGTCAGCTGGATACAGTTATTGACTGTTTTGGGCTGGAAGCTTCAAGAACTCTTTCTTCACATTTTTGTCACCTCACATTGCCTCTTTAAAGTTGGTGAGTTTAAGGTCTGGAATTCTCAAGTGTTGGATTTCTTACATGAATCTCTTGACACCCAGATACGAAATCATTTGTCATCATTTCTACACCATTCTATTTGAAAATCTGGTCAGTCATAAATGCAGCTCAGGTTCAAGGCAAGAATCAATGGACACTGACTCTCAATGAGAGGAATGAAAAATAATTGTAGTCAACTTTTAACCAAGCACAGGAAGAAATCTCTATAGGTCACTTGGCAATAAGCATCAACGTCTACTAAGGCTAATCAAACTAGGGACAGCTTTATTAGATTTGAGCTGAGATTTTACCTCTTCATCTGGATTGTGGAAAGGGGATGAACTCAACTGATGGACATTGGGGAGTGTCATTTTTCTGATCTTAAAAACTAGGAGTGTATTGGCAGTACCCACCTCATAGGATTGTTGTGCAGGTTAAAGGACATAGTGTTTGTAAAAGTGCCTGACATGGTCCTGGGGCATAAATGTACTTAATAAATGTCAGCTATTCCTGTAGTTTGCATTAAAAAAAGAATGTTTTGCAAAATGGGAACTACAATCACCAAGGAGATGTGAGAGCATGTTTATTCTTAGAGTATGGAAGAGCTTTTTTAGCCATTAAAGTAGAAATCTGGGGAAGTATAGTTTACTTATGCCAAGTTATTTTATCACAGGAAATAAAGTTACCAGTAAGTTTATCTTTGGTTTCAGATGAACCTGCTGAATAAGAATCAAAGTGAGAAGGATAGATTCATTTCAGCTTTGTCTATTTGAGTATCACTGTATGGTACGTGAGCTCTCTTTTGGACCAGTTGTAATGTTTACTGGATACCTTATTAATTAATGAGTTGAATAAATCTTTGATACATGTGCATTTAGGGGGTAAAATTGGGAATAAAATAGAAAAGCGTATGACCACCATAGCCACAGAATAGAGCTTCAGCCTGCACTAGAGAAGTTTGACAATTACAATGATTCATATTAGTACAGATTGAATAGATTGTAAGAGGCAAAAGGTATAATGTTCTTATGAATTATGTTCCAAAGAAAAAGAGAAAAAGTTCCCTTGATTCTCCGTGGTTAAATGAAGCTGCACTTCCCTTGCCTCCCCAATGCCAGCTCATCTTTGATGAAGCACTGTCTGGTCTTGCTCTGCTTCTTTGCCTCCCTCTTAATCCTCAATCAGTCTTCGCTAAACCCAGTCTTTGCTTCTGCATCACTAGCAAATGTCCTTGCATGCATCTACAATATTCATGAATAGACAAGTATTATTTAAATTCAAACGAGCATCCACATGTATGTTTTAGTAAAACTCAGAGTTTTCCTCACTCTTCAACACTGGTGTGAGGACTTGGTGAAATTTGTCCCCAGTGCTGGATCATGACCAGAGGAGATCTTAACCATCTCTCAATACTCTCTGTTGTGGTCACCTGGCATTAGCAGCACTGGCCTCCTTGCTGTGCCATGATCAAGCCAGACATGCTCCTGCATTTGCAGTTCCTTCTGCTGAGATGCTAGTTCTTGAGAAACAGTTGTTGTTACTCATATTAACAGTATTGCTTCTATTTAATAATAGAATAGTCCAGTTTTATGTTTAGGAGTTGGTTGATCAGGTTAGTGGGATTATAGTGTGTTTGTATTGTTGAGCTGTAATGCTTTCTTAATTGATGGCTGCTCTTAGGCCTTAGAGAGATGCTGCTCTTTGAGACAGTATGTACATAGCTAACTCCCTCAAGTACCACCTACTAGTGAGGCCTCGCCTACTCTATTCCTAGTCCACAATACAGATCACTTTCCTATATATAGAATATATATATATATATACACACACACACACATATAGCCTACATAGATACATATATAGACTATATATACCTACATAGATACATATGTGTGTATGTATGTAAAATATATATAAATAAAATACATATATATAAAATGATGTGTGAACTGCTTATCTCTCCTCAAAAGCAAAGATATGTTTTGTGCCACTTTTATAAGGTGACCAGACATCCCGCTTTTGGCGGGACAGTCCCAATTTTTAACAATTTGTCCCACATCCCACGGTGTTTTAAAAAAGTCCCAATTTTTGAAAAGAATGCACGACAAGCTAGGGAATGGCGGGAGATAGACCAAATTTTTAATTAAGAACCCCCTCCCCCCCCCACCCCCCCGGTCAATGGTGTCCCGCTTTACCAATGTTAAAATCTGGTCACCTTACCAAATACCAAGAACAGAGCCTGGCACATCGAAGATACAACTACATATTTACTAAATGGATATTTGATAAATAAATTGGCCATGACATGTTTTTGCTCAAATAAGGCCAAAGTTTTTGGTGTGATAGGCTAGCAGCAAGCAGCAATATTTTTTTTCTTTTGTTTTACATAATAGACAAGTTAAAATATTTAAACTTTTTATAACTCAAGGAGCGTTCTTTGGTGCTATAGAAAATCCAGAATATTTGATTACCAATCAAAATGAAACATTATTCATTAAATTATGTCTACTAATATTAATCTGGAGATAGTTTATATTTTAAATCTTGTCATAACTTTTTAAAGTATTATTTATGAAACTTTTATTGTTAAGAGTATAAAGCCTTTAATAATCAATTAGCACATCCAATTAGTCTATAATCTCTGAAATATACAATTGGAACTACAGCTCATTTTAAATCTCAAAATACAGTCACTTAATTCAGAACTCCATCTGTGCCTCAGTCTCCAGAGTCTGACAAAAAGTCTTCAAATTGTCTTCTGAGTTTTCATCAAAACAAGACCCCAGTTTGGAATCTATTTTAACATTACTTGCAATATATAGGGACTCACATCCCATCTGCTTTGATTTTTCTCTAATGAAAATTCCTAGTTGTTCTGTGTCAGAAAAGATGTAAGTATTCACTAGGAACAGTGCTGTTATTAAGGATACAACAATAGAGAAAAATCGAAGCCTCAGATCTTATATTTCCTATTCATAAAATTATAATTGGCCTTTTTATGTCTGTACTACCCTGGAGACAGGGAATTAACTTTATATGAACATAAACATATATTGGATACCAATAAAACTTAAGAATAGTTCAAACTCTCATTCCCAAAAAAGAACTAGAAATAAAATCAAAGCATATCTTTCTTTAATCTCAGGGATTTTATATAGTTTAATGTTACCTCTTGAGATGATATTAAATTTCAGTTATTGTAAATAACAAGCAAAGAGAGAACTATGGTATAATTTTTGCAATGGCATTGTAAATAGATAAGAAATCCACATAAAATTTACTTTTTACTTGTGGAAAAAAATCAACTCCTTGCAATAGCAACTGTTTATACTCTCCTTTGTCATAGTGGCTATGACTGTAAGCTTTGTTGGACAGTTCACTAAGTTCAAAGTCTGGTTTCCCCACTGTTCAGGACCTAGGTTATGATGTGGACTCCCTAGAATACTGTCAGCCTCATGTCACTTATATCATAGGGGTAAAATTGCCTGCATAGAAATTAGGAAGGGATGAGGCCTGAGTAAGTTAATATATATAAAATACTTAGCATGTCATCTGATTTACGATAAATGATCACCAATATTAAGGGTAATCAGACAGAAAGGATATAATTTCAACTCACAGGTGATGGTTCCAGGAGTGGAAATTTGGCTTGCCATTTGTCAGAGCTAAGAAAAGCAAGCATAAAACTTTGCCAAAAGAACCAAAAGTCGGGGAAGCTGGGATGGCTCAGTGGGTTAAGCGCTCACTTTGCAGCCCCGGGGACTGAGGATCGAATCCCGGCCCCGGCCCGTGCGGACCCATGTGCTGAACTGGGGAGTGCCCCCAGTTCAGTTCTCACCGGGGTGAGACCCCGGCCCAGTTCCTGCCCTGTGCAGCCCCGCCCACCTGTGGAATGAAACTATGTGGAAAAACCGATGATGTGCAACTATGGAGACTGTTCTGGGCCCTCCCTCTTCTCTCTGTCTCTGACTCTCTCTCTGTCAAAAACAATAAAAATAAATCTTTACAAAAAAAAAAAAAAAAAGAACAAAAAGTCAATTTTGGTCCTGTGTCTCTGTTTATTTTGTGTGTGCTTAAATCACAAAGTCAGGATGTATTCAGAACTTGAATGAGAGTATGTATAAACGTACACAGACACCTGAAGTAACATTGTTTTTAAGATATCTATTATATCGTCTTCATTCTTTCCTCTATATATGAAATCTAAAACTTTATTCCCTGAAGCAATGAGCAAATATCAAAGTAATATACAATTTCTTTATTGATATAGATTAATACTTAGCAATATATTCTGTACATATTTCCAGATTATGCATTTATAAAGTTAAAAAATAAGATTGTAACAATATGATTAACATCTCAAACAAACAAACAACAACAAAAACAATAAGAGAAAGGGAAAAAATAAAAAAAAACAAAACAAGAAGGAATGGAGGAGAGGGAGGGAAAATGGAAGGAAGGAAGGGGAGGGGTAAAGAAAGAAAAGCAAGTAAAAAAATCTTGTGCACAAAAGTGAATTTTCTAAGTTGAAATCTTTACATTTTACGCAAAAAAGAGCCCTCCATGCCTTCACTCAGTACCCTAATGGGCCAGATCATTTGTGTCCTGAACCCTCTATTGATTAGAAGCAGCAAAGCTGAGGCTAGTGGCAGAAACACTGACTAACACAAAAGGTGAGCTCTAACACCAGTGAAACAGATGCATCAGTACCCATCCTCTGTGACCAGACTGTTGAACATGCCTGTCTTTCCACCTTAAACACACAAACACACACAGACTTAAATTTTATCTTCCCCCATCCCTAAATTAAACTCTATTCAGTATTCAGTAGGCCTCATTTTCATTCTTTTGAGTGAACTCTACGACAACTATGGTTTTCCTGCTCATTTTTAGTGAAGCCTCCTACAGTCATTAGAGTACCAATTTTAATTTAAGCATGGTTTCAATTTAAATTGGGAAATCAAGATGTTAGCACAAGATACTTAATAAAACAAATAAACATAATTTACAGTTAAAATTGTGTACCTCTTCATATCCTGCTCAGGTCACTTAAGGATTTGTACGGGACCTATCTCTCCGAAAGATCCCTAGATTCAGGTAGAGTTGCCTGGGTTTATTCAGCAGTCTTTCACCACTTCTTGCTCTCCTCTGAGAATCTCTTGATGCTTCCTTCCTTCGAAACCTTTCTTCTGAACTCTCTTTGGCCTGCAGGCAACCACACTGGAGATGACCCTAAGCAATTCGGCTTGGTTTTCTCCACCTTTACATTCCATGTCACATATCTCTAATACTAATAGATTCCAGGAGCACAGGCCAGTTTTAATGATACTGTTACTTAAGCATAAGTCTAAGCATGGACTTCTAGTTTACAGTCTACGATATTTTAGTGATCTCAAAAATGAATCTGGAACAAGCCCTCAGTGTCTCCCCCACCTTGCAGAATAAATTTCAAAACTGTTTCCATTTTAATGGTCTCTAGGCTTGAGGCCATAAGGAGGGATCCCTCCCTACCTGTAATTCACAAAAATAATAGAACAGATACATCAGTTCTCTTTAAAGAGAACTAATGGAAACCTTTCCTTTTCACATCTCCCTTTTCATTTGTGTGGTCTGGGAGTTGTGGAACAGACTTGTATTTACTCATTCATTTTGTTAATTTGTGAGCTCTAGCTTCTGTCTTTCTTTTTCACTTTGTTACTCTGATGCCCCTGAAGGCTGAAGAACAAAGAATTCCATTCTCCTGATTTGTTTCACCTCAATAGCCTAAGGGGTTGAAGCTGTTGATTAAAAAATATATACATCTTTCCATGTTTCAATAAAATCTGTGAAACTAAGAACCATAATGCAATAGAGACAGACTGCTAAAAATGTAGACTTCAGACACAGCCTGGGCATGACTTTGGACAATGGTAAGAAATGCAGAATCTCATTCCCACCCCCAATAAAGGCTGCATCAGAATCCGCATTTTAGCAAGTTTCCTAGGAGATTCATATGCATATTAAAGTTTGAGAAGCACTGAAAGCAAGGATTAATAATGATGGTTTTCATTCCCATACAGTGCACCTTAAAAATCAGCATTTTCTAAAGTGTTTTTGACAAAAATTAGTTCTATAAGCAAATGTATTTTTAAAATATGAAGTTAAATAAAGTTAAGCGAATTTTCTTTCTGCGGGTCTTCTTAAAGCTCAATTAAGTACTGCTATGCTCCAAGAAAAAAAAAATGGCATATGCAATATTTCTCCAAGCTATTTGACCATGCCTGCTTGTTTGCTTTGGGTGATCTATTAATTTGTCTTAGAACACTGGGGTTTATATAACACCGCTTGAAAAAGCCTATCCTATTTTTTGAAGAAATAATCAAGTTATATTTTACAAACTCTACCTAATATATCAGGAAAATGTCATTAGAGGATTAAAATTAAACACTGAAAATTGCTTATTGAAATATCGAATTCTCTGAATATTAAATTGAAAAATAGGTGATGTTTGTTTCTGTATTCCCACTGTTGCCAGGCCCATTGCTTTCATTCTGCCTGTTGCAGTCAGGGACTTGGCACTGATCTCCTCTGAATCTCAGCATTTCTTGGTATGTTCAGATACAAGATTTCTGAACTCCTCTCGCCCTTTATCAAAAAAGAGTCTGCATTCTATTTCTCCTAAGGTAGATACCACCACCATAAAAACAATCTGTTAAAGCCATTCTCTAATAAGTAATATCTGAAGTTCTCAGAATGTACTATTCCTTTTTGCTTGTTTTAAATAGAGATGGTCGAGGCTTTAAATGGCTTTATTCCAAGACAAAAAAATTACATTTGATGTTGCAACTCAAATTGTTGTACCTAAAACAGTCTCTGTGAATGTCACACACACATGAACTCTGATACACAGCTGAAAGTAAAGAGGGCCCTGTACTGAGAAATCACCAAATTTGCTAATATAGACACATTAGTACATGCTCTTCCTTAACAGTTATAATCATATTTTAACAGGGACCCCATGTTTCTTTCTCAGTTATTTCATTATTTAAATATCTATTACTTTTTTCTATAACTTCCATAGCACAGTAAGAAACATTTTACAGTCATGAAGAGTTTTATAGCCAGCTCTCTCCCTTTCCACTTAGAGCTTATCATGAACAATTCATATAAAATATGTAAGCTAATATTGAATTGTTTTACAAGTTATCCCAAATATATTATCCGGCTTTGAAAAAAATCTCATTTTAGTCTGATTCTTTTTCTCTTCCCTTCCATCGTAAAAATAGTTCCTAAAGACCAGAGCTCCTGCGCCCTGCCCGCACTGAACCACCAGCCCCCCTGCTGAAAGAGGAATCTGCTATTGTGTCTCAGGCCCGCCTTAGCTCCGACTCACATGCCCCCACCCCTGGCAATACCTTTACTACCCTGCTTTCTAACAGCTAAGACAGCAAC
>PVKE010049583.1:0-11226 GCA_004027555.1 Craseonycteris thonglongyai | reverse complement strand
AGAGAGAAGGGGGAGGGCCCAGAGCAGTCTCCATAGTTGTACATCATCAGTTTTCAACATGGTTTTATTTCACACAGGTGGGTGGGGGCTGCACAGGGCAGGAACTGGGCTGAGGGCCTCTGGCATGGGAAGCACACCACAGTTCAGCATATGAGTCCGCATGGGCCAGTGCCAGAATTAGATCCTTGGTCCCTGGGGCTGCAAAGTGAGCACTTTACCCGCTGAGCCATCCTGGCTTCCCCCCAGCGGCTGAATTTAACGAGTTTTATTTCTTGTTCACACAAAATCCAACAGGGGTGGGGTGATTCTTCCAGGCAGCTGTCCTTCATGCAGTGACTCCAAGATCCAGGTTATTTTCATCTTGTGGCTCTGCCATTACAACTTGTAGTCTTTATAGCCACCATAGACAGGGAAGAAAGAGTATAGAGGGGAAACACTTGCCCTTAAATGCTTCACCTTGGAAATGAGACATACCACTTCTACTCACATTTTATTGGCTAGAACTAGTCACCTGATCTTGCCTAATTGCAAGAAAGCTGGGAAGTGTAGTCTTTGATGTGTTCAGAGAAGGAGAAAGAACTGAATAGAGGTAGGAAATATTAGTCTCTTCCTTACCCCTGTTTAAAACTCTGTTTAAAAACTGCATTTAGTCTCAGCCAGAACTACCTGGTTGCATCTATGTGATGTGATGTTGTTGAAAAATCTTCCAGAAAGCTGAGTAGCCAGCCAAGTGGATGACTTACTAAGCAATCTTCAGTAAATTGCACATAACACAGAGGTAAAATGCATGAGCTCTGGAATCAGAGAGCCTCTCTTTAAATTATGGATCTACCATTGCTAACAATGTGACATTGGCCAAGTTTTTAACGTCTCTAAACCTGCTTCCTCATTTTTAATTTGAGGATAATGAGTGATTACCACATAGGGTTAATGTGATGATTAAAAGAGATTATACATATGAGGTGCATAAAGAACACTTAGTGAGTCCTTGCTAAGTCACCATCAGGTCTTCAAAAAATGTTAGCTAGTATTATTATTATGAGATGTTTTTAAGCTTTGTACTATGAAATCATTCCAGACTGACAAGTTGCAAAAACAGTGCTAAATATTTCTATAAACTTTCCCAATTCCTCGAATGTCAATACATTATCACACTTACTTTATTATTCTGTTTCTTTCTATATACAAGCAATTTTTTTTCTGAAATATTTGAGAATAAATTAGATATGATGCCCCATTGCTCCCACATAGTTCAGTGTGTATTTCTAAAAAACAAGAACATTTTCTTAACCATCCCACGATTGTCAAAATCAAGAAATTGGCATTGAACCCAATAACTTGGTGATTGCCTGAGGGAAGGGGAGGAGGGGGGAGGGAGGGAGGGAGGGGAGGTGGGAGAGGGCACCAGCATTATGGACACACTCAATGGTTTGGTGTTTACCTGGAGAGGAGGGAGGCAGGGGGAGGGGCGAGGGAGAGTTGTGTGGGGAGGGGGGAGTGGGCACCAGATATATGGGGTTGAAGGGAGACCTGATTCTGGGAGCTGGGCACATAATGTGATGCATGGGTGATGTGATGTGGAGTTGTCCATTGGGAAACTGTCTAATTGTTACCAACCAATGTCACCCCATTAAATTTAACAATAAAATATAATAATATTAAAAAAAAAAAGAAATTGAGCCACTAAAAAAAAAAAGAAAAGAAAAAGAAATTGGCATTGAAACAATAGCATTATCTAATCTATAAACTTTATTCAGATTTTGCTAATTGCCCTACTAATGTTCCTTTTTCTGGCCCAGGATTGGATTTGAAATCTTATGTTGTATTTAATTGTTGTTTCTTTAATCCCTCTTAATTGGAAAAAGTTCCTCTTTCTTTTTCTTTTGTGACTTTGACATTTTAAAAGAGTACAGGCTAGTTGTTTTGTAAAGTGTTCCTCAGTTTGGGTTTGTCTGATGTTTCCCTATAATTAGATTTAGGTTATGCATTTCTTTTTGTCAGGAATATTCCAGAAGTCATGTAATGGCCTTTTCAGTGCTTCATGTCAAGTGGTATATAATGCCTATTTGTCCTATTTACTCCCTTTGATCACTTGGTTAAGTTGGTATCTGCTTAAGTTTTCTCCGTTGTAAAATGAGTAACTTTGCCTTTTTAATAAGCATCATATGGGGAGATACTTTGGTGTTGTATAAATATTCTGTTTCTCATCATACTTTTGCTCACTAATTTTAGCTTTTTTTTCACTTTTTATTTATTTATTATTATTATTATTATTATTATTATTATTATTATTATTTTGTTGTTAAATTTATTGGGGTGACATTAATTGATATCAATTACATTTTTTCCAGGTGTACAATGCCACAACTTTAGCTTTAATTAATGAATCTTGCCCAAAGCAATTATTACTGTGATGGTGAACAAAATGGTAATTTTCTACTGCAATCATTCTTTTCCTCATTAGTTATCACTACATATCAATGCATCTTAAGCCTCTCACAGGAATACGCCCTCTGGTGTGGGACTAGGAGACTTGCCGTTAAAGAGCATGATCAATAAAAGTAAGGAGAAACCTCCTTGTGAGCTCTGTGGTGTCTGTCCAACTCCTTTTCCCCAAACAAAAGCCATCATCTCAAGCAGTACAGCACCCAAGTGCAGTAGGATATATGGAACCTGCTGTCCTCACTCTGACTTCACCCCCTCTACCCAAGAACAAAGTCCAAAGTCCTGGTGTGGTTGACTCACTCTACCACTTCAATGGCTGCTTGCAAAAACTGCACTTCCCTTCTAGAATCTCATGTACCTCCTCCTCCTCACTCTCTAGTCTCTACTTCCCTCTCTTTCTAAGCATGACCCACGGTCAGGAGTGCAGAGGGTTACAGAAATCAGCAAGATGATGTCATTGGAAGTGGTGTTTAAGCAGTTCTTTGATGACTTTTGAGAGGTCAATTTTAACAAAAATTGTGATGGTTCCAGATAAAGTCACTATAGCCTATACTTTCCAGAAAGACAGATTAGCAATTTGATAGGCAAGCATAGCTATGGTATAGGTTTTTGCAGTAGAGACACTAGGATATGTTTTTAAGAGGCTAGAGGGACGAGCTGGGATGGCTCAGTAGATTAAACACTCACTTTGCAGCCCTGGGGACCAAGGTATGGACCCATATGCTGAACTAGGGTGTGCCTCCCATGTGAGAGGCCCCCAGTTTGGTTCTTGCCACCCCCCCAGGTTTGGCCCCTGGCTCAAGGGAGTGTGCCTCCCACACGGGAGGCCCCCAACCCAGTTCTCACCTGTGTGGAACAAAACCATGTTGAAAAACTGATGATGCACAACTATGGAGACTGCTCAGGGCCCTCCCCCTTCTCTCTGTCTCTGTATTGCTCTGTCTCTGTCTCTCTCGGTCTCTGTCAAAAAACAATAAAAATAAATCTATAAAAAGTAAAAAAATAAATAAAAAGAAGGAGACACTAGAGGAAGGAACTAGAAGAGAACATAAACTTGAAGATGCCAGAAAGAGGTAGATAATGGTCCATGGAGCTGCAGATAGATAATTATTAGTAAAATAAAGAGCCCTATAGAAGGTTAGACTTAGGAACAAAGATAGGATGTGGCTTCTCTGGAAATAGGTAGAAAGAATGAAGGAAAAAGCAAAGGATGAAGACAAAATTGAGACAGTGGAGAGGAGAGCTGAGGCCACAGCCTTCTCAGAAAATTAGGTGTGCAGGTCATCTGTGGATGGCAGGGAGGTCAAAATTTTTTGAGAAGAGTGAAAAGGATTTGGAACAGCTGACTTGAAGAAGTCCATAGAAAATCAAGCGGGAATAAAAAGGCTGTTCTGACAACAAAATGACTTATGAATCTGAAAAAAGCAAACACACCTGGATAATGCATTGGGTACAGATTGATTTCCTCCAGAAAAGTCTTCACACGTCTCTGTTGATTGTGGTGCTTGTTGGAACATCTATCTGAAGGTCCAAGTCTAATAGATATCTTTGGCAGACTAACTAGTGGCTGGGATAACTATTAACATGTACTTCTCAGTACTTAGAGAAATGAAATTTTCCATTCACAGTAGGCTGTTAAAATCCCAATTATCCCCTTGGAGCCTGGCCCTCTCAGTTTCAAAAACTAGCTCCTTTACACTGGAAGAAAACCACACACACACACACACACACACACACACACACACACACACACACACCACTCATATAACATACCATGAATAAAATAAATCGATCTTCATTTCCTCATCCAATAAATACTCTAAGTCACTCCTTAACACATTGGCTTTCTGGTAGAATCCCATCATTGATCATTCCAAACAAAGTAAGCTTTCTCCCCATTTCAGTGACAGCAGCAGCTGGTTTTTGTTGGAAGATGCTTTTATGTCAACTCTGGAGAACATTACTCCTACTCTCACTGCCTCCCATACCACACTGTGGCTGACAGTGAATGAAAGGCCAGTTCCTTTCCTCCTGGGCTTTTGTGGAAAGACTGCAAAAATCATTTCCTGTGGAAATGAAAGCTGAAAACCCTGGAAGGGAAGGAGCCAGGTCTCCAGAGAGGGGTAGGAAAAGGCTGGCAGGGGGAGTGTGGAAGGGAGTGATGCCAGAGGTGAGGTACCAACTATTGACAGCACCTTTTCCAGTCCCTAAAAGCTTCACTTTGTCCTGCAAACAAAGATCAAGTAATTTAACCTGGGAAGGTCCAGGTCAAACTGAAGCCCTGTGGCAGGTAGTCCAAAGGGGAGCTCAAGAACAGAGTGGAGAATTGGCAGTGGTTTGGAAGCAGAGCCATGATTCGACCAAATGGTAGCAACAATAGAAGGAGAGGAAATAAAAGCTTTCCAGTGCAGACATCCCTCCATAGAAGAAGAATTAAATTAGGAGGCTCAAATATGCTTACAAAATCGGGAATTTGTAGCATTTTGTTATTTGGGGGCTGATGTTAGATTGCAGTCAGATGTGTAGTTTAGTATATACAGGTCATATCATATTACATATTACTATAATTATTAGAGTTACTTTGCTGTTTGCAAAATATGCTTTGTAGGAAATGACCATCTCCCCAAATAAGTGATGACTGAAAGAGTGATTCTATGAAGACCCCAAAAAAATCTAACTGTAAGGTGAAATCCTTCAGAAAAAGTCAGGCTTGGGAGCCAAGTTGTATTTATCTCTAGAAGTGATGTTAGATGCTGCCAATATGCATGATGAACCCACCAATGTTTAAAAAATTAAAAAAAGAGAAGGAACCAGCAGAGCTAAGAGAATGGGAATGTTGTGGGGGACACAGTATGACAGAGAACAAAGAATATGGAGTTAAAAGAACAGAATGAGGCCACCCCTGGGAGATAAAGGTAAACTATTGAGTTGAAGCACAACTAGACAGATGCTATATGAGGGCTATCCCAAAAGTATCCAGCCATGTAATATGAAAAATAGAGGCATTTATAGCTGGATTTTTTCCAAACAGCCCTGGTATTGTGTTCTTTTCCAAAGATGGCTGTTCTTTAATTGTGCTATTTGTCTCCTAAGAACACTTGAGTAGTTGCAGAGCAAACGTTTGTGTGGACAACTGAAGTCTCAACTCACACACAGTCCAATTACAGCCTCCTTGTTGCTATCGGTGAGGAACTAAATACCCTCCACCAATTGGTATCAGCCTGGCTCCCCAAATTCAAGCACAGAAGAGCCTGTTGTTAATATATTAGGTTGAGAAAAGTGAGTTAACATTGGGTCTGACTCACAGAGGTTGGAAGAAGGCAGGTCTGGGAGAAGTGTGAGTAGGAGAAAAGAAAAAGTGAGAGAGATGCCACAGGAAGAGGAACTCCTTGGGGACGTCCTGCCAGCTACTCTGCAAGTTGTGTAAGGCTGTGGTGTGATAGCCACTTCCTAGGGCCAGGCTCTCAGCTCAGAATATGTACATATACTCACACTCTGGAAAAACAAAACTCCTTAGTGAGTTTTAGGCTTGTAAATTGTCAGAACAACTGTTTTTATTGAATAAAAATGGATTCCCTTCCTAATGAAAAATATACTTCTGGGTTTTTATTTAAATTTTAAATATAATGTCTTCTGATTTATTCAAAATATTTACAATAAATGTGTTTTAATTTGTAATCATAAAAATCATTTTAAAAAATAATAGAGACCAATAACAAAAGGTAACTGCTTTTGAAAAACTTTAGTTCATATCCTGATCCCCCACCACTGTGTCCTCCCAAAGAAGAATCAAGGTGTCTCCTTGAGCAAGAAAGATGATTTTAATGGTGGGGTCACCTCGGATGAATGGGTTTGCCTGGCTGGACCAATAGCAGTTGTTCATATCCCCATAAGAAGCCACGTCGTTCCAGCAATTTCTGCCATTTGTAGTAAAAAAAGAAAAAAGTACCTCAGTCGGAGCTTTAGTTGCTTCTAGCTCCTGCTCAGTTGTCACCATAGCCTCTGTTTCCCACAGAAAACAGAAGGTGAAGCATCCAAAAAGTTTATACCTCAGTGAGGGTCCGACCAGAGAAACAGTAGATCAATAGGAGAGAGTTAATACAAAGAATCAGTTACCACAGAGTTGGAAGAGCTGAGATACCAAGCAGGGGCAGTGCTGCAATGCGACCCAGGGACAAGCAACAGTTGGAAGCCGCCATCTGCCCTAGACAGAAGGGACAAAATGATTACCACAGCCCAAAGCCAGGGCTGCCTGGGGAGAGCTGGCTCCATAAGGAGAGGGGCTTTTTGCGGGAGCTGGACTGTGGAAGGGCACAGCCCCTGTTGGAGAGGCCACTTGAAGCACATAAAGGGAATGGAGGAGAAATACCAGGGCTTCTCCCTTCCATCCTCCATCTGACTTCTTACCAATGCCTTTGACGTACTGAAGCTACCCAGAAGCCATGGGCAAAGGAGCCTAGCAAATAAGCAAGGGACTGTTGAAACACCATGTCCATTCCTGGTTTAACCCACTCACTGTCGCCTGCCACTTGAATTGTGCAGCCTCCATCGACATTGAGACCAGTCTGCATGCCAGTCTCCACTGCTGCTTAAAGCTCCTCAGGGGATCCTCAGATCCTCAGGTAGCACTTCAAGACAGTTCCACAGTCCTCACCTGTCACCACTCCACCCTTACCTCTTCCAATTGGCAGCTCCAATTCTATGCTCTCACCAGACTAAACCTCTTAACAGGTTCTTTTCTTTGTAAAAAAAGTTTCATAAATACAAGAAGGCATGGAGAGCAATAAAGTGAACACCCATGTACCCGCCATCAAAAGATACAAAACTTTACACAGTTGAAGCCTTCTGGGTAACTTTTCTATAATTACACTCCTGTCTTTGATCCATAGTCAATGAAAACCATTGTCCTGAATTTGATGTTTATCATTTTCAGGTATATCTTTATGCTTTTATGATATATATTAAGTGTTCCTAAATGATAAGTGATATTGTAAGGTTTTCAGGTGTTACATGTATAATATATTGTATGCGTCCTTTGGTGACTTATTTATTTCACTCATCATTTAAGAAACATGGGATGGATCAGTGGGTAAAGCGCTCTCTTTGAAGCCCTGAAGACCGAGGATCAAATCCCGGCCCCAGCCCATGTGGACCCACATGCTGAACTGGGGAGTGCCCCCAGTTCAGTTCTTGCCGGGACCTATGTGGAAGGCTCCCGGCCCAGTTCCTGCCCTGCGCAGCCCTGTGCCCACCTGTGGAGTGAAACTATATGAAAAACTAATGTCAAATATGGAGACTGCTCTGGGCCCTCCCCCTTATCTCTGTCTCTCTCTGTCTCTGTTTCTGTCAAAAAATCAATAAAATAAATCTTTAAAAAAAGAAACATGTTTATACATGTAGCTATATGTAGTTCATTTATTTTAACTATTCTATACTATAACTGCACCATAATCTATTTGTCCATTCTCTTGGATGGTGATATAAGTTATTTCCAAATTTTTGTTATTATAATGTTGTCATCAACATTCAGACTTGTCAGACTGAAAGAATTAAGAAACAAAGGACCTCACTTATAGGTGAAATATAGAACTGAAAGTAATAAACAAAAACTCATGGACATAGTCATAGTGGTTACCTGAGGGTAAGGGGGGAGGTAGGTGGTGGGAGAGTGAGAAGGGGGGCATTTAGGGAGGGGGCATCAAATATATGGAGATGGAAAGAGCTGATTCTGGGTGGTGAGCACATAATGCAATGCATAGACAATGTAATGTAGAATTGTATACCTGGAAACTATGTAATTGTTACCAATCAATATCACCCCAATAAATTTAACAATAATAAAAAAAGAAAAGAAAAAAACGTTCAGACTTGTTTCATTATGTTGGCTTACAAGAGTTTCTCTGAGACATACTTCTGAGGTAGAGTTGCAGCTTGTTCATGGGGTATGTGCTCTTTGTTTTATCAGATATTGCTCTCCTGAATGGGTGTACCAATTTATATTCCTACTAGCAAGAATGAGAATTCCTCTTGCTATACATTCTTACCAACATTCAGTGCTAACAATTTTTTTTTCTTTTTAATTTGGCAAACTAATAGGTGTTAAATTGTCTTACTGTGGTTTTAGTATTATTTTCCTAATGACCAGCAAAGCTGGGAATCCTTTTATGTTTATTAATCATTTGAATTTTCTTCTTCTGTAAATTACCTGTTAATACTCTTTGTTCATTCCATCTTAGGATGTTTACCTTTCCCTAATGTATTTGTAGAAACGGAACTAGAGGTGGAGGTGGTGGACAGCCAGAACCACCCACACTCTGTGTTCGTCGATGGCGTGAGACCCATGACATGCCTATTAACAAATTTCAAACACTTATTTGAAATGACAAATAAAAAATATACATTTGATGCCCTTCGATAGATGACTGGATAAAGAAGATGTGGTACATTTACACAATGGAATACTACTCAGCGATAAGAAATGATGAAATACAGTCATTTGTGACAACATGGATGGACCTAGAGACCATCTTATTAAGCGAAATAAGTCAGAATAAAAGAATCCTGAAAAATATGACCTCACTTATAGGTGGAATATAAAACTGAAAGTTGGGGAAGCCGGGATGGCTCAGTGGGTTAGGCACTCACTTTGCAGCCCCGGGGACCGAGGATCGAATCCTGGCCCCGGCCTGTGTGGACCCATATGCTGAACTGGGGAGTGCCCCCAGTTCAGTTCTCACCAGGGTGAGACCCCGGCCCAGTTCCTGCCCTGTGCAGCCCCGCCCACCTGTGGAATGAAACTATGTGGAAAAACCAATGATGTGCAACTATGGAGACTGTTCTGGGCCCTCCCTCTTCTCTCTGTCTCTGACTGTATCTCTCTCTCTGTCAAAAATAATAAATAAATCTTTAAAAAAAAACAAACTGAAAGTTACAAAGACACAGAGACCTATGGACACACTCAATAACTTGGTGATTGCCTGAGGGAAGGGGAGGGGGAGAGGGAGAGAGGGAGGGAAGGTGGGAGAGGGCACCAGCATTATGGACACACTCAATGGTTTGGTGTTTACCTGGAGAGGAGGGAGGAGGGGGGAGGGAGAGTTGTGGAAGGAGGGGGGAGTGGGCACCAGATATATGGTGGTGGAGGGGGACCTGATTCTGGGAGCTGGGCACATAATGCGATGCATGGGTGATGTGATGTGGAGTTATACATCGGGAAACTATCTAATTGTTATCAACCAATGTCACCCCATTAAATTTAACAATAAAATATAATAATAAATATATATACATATATATATATATATACACATTTGAAAACAAAGAGAGTCACAATATTTGTCCTAAAGAACAAGTGTCAGTAGAGCATTAAGGACCTCTTAACTTTTAGAACATATGACATGGGGGTCTTTGATTATGGGAGGAACTGATTTGTCATCACAGGTCCTACCCACCTTTGAGATTATGCTGTACTTACTACAGATATTTCTCTCTTATTAAAAAAGGTAAAATATGGCAGACAAAACTAGTCCTTCCTTCGCAACCCTTCCTCTTATTTGCCTTCCCATATCTCTCAACCCATACCTCTGTCTCTAGAGATCTAGCTCCATTGTCCTAAAGTATGCATGTAATATTTCCCATGCATACTTTTTATTGTAAAATAGCATACACACTGTTTTATGTTTAAATTTACATATACTGTATAATTTTATGCTACATGTATCCTTTCGCAACTTGCTTTTTCAATCACCCTTGTTTTTGAGATTTATTCACTTAACCATGTAGATCTAGTTCATTCATGCTAAGTGTGATAACCACATTTTATTTACCCATCCCCCTCCAGGTGAACCATTAGATTACTTCCACTATTTTGTTGTTAGAAACAGAGCTGCGACGAATATTCTTATACTTATTCCTTCAGCATAGATTCTAGAATGATTCATGGGAGTTATTGGCATAAATATTTTTTAAATACTTCATAATGAACTCTAAAACATATAAATGCATATTTCACTTATTAAAATAAAAAACAATTATTATTTATAGAGCATATTCACAGTTTTATGAATACATGTAGTCTCGGAGATCTCTGGATGTGTATGGTTTGATCCCTTAGGGTACCTTAGCCTAACCTATACTAAGATGAAACAGATAGTAAAGTCAGTGATAATGACTCTTTGCACCTTAAAAAGAGAAGTAGAATTTTATATTATTATCTGATCCTTGCATGTCTTTTTATGTGTATCTCCTATCTCCCCAGCTAGACCATGTTGACTACATGTTATATTTCTTAAAATTTCCAGCAGCTAGGAAGGCTTCCCTTTACATAATGTAACCCCCTTGCTATTCAAAGTATTCACCTCACATTAGCACCATTGGCATCACCTGGGTGCTTGTTAGAAATGCAGAATTTTAGGTCCCACCCCAAACCTACTGAATCAGGTTCTTCATTTTAACAAGAACTTAAGGTGACATCACAGTTTGAGCAGCGCTGGTATAAACTGA
Source organism: Craseonycteris thonglongyai (assembly GCA_004027555.1). NCBI lineage: Eukaryota > Metazoa > Chordata > Mammalia > Chiroptera > Craseonycteridae > Craseonycteris > Craseonycteris thonglongyai. The sequence continues at coordinate 279 of PVKE010049583.1, read as the reverse complement.
ACGTTCCCTGGATCTTACCAGCAAGTGAGGTTAATTTTGATTGTGTTAACCTCAAGAACTCATATTCCCTAATCCTACTTTATTTGCTCCCAAGGACCTTAAATATTACTGTGCCATATGATAAATGTCACCCAGTATGCTGTGGGGCATAGAAAAAGGGCACTTTCAGTGAGTCAGATCATCTTCCCAAAGAAGTTGATGTCTACAGGCCTATCTCAAGAAACAAGAAAAACTACAAGTAAACACCCTCACATCTCATCTTATAGAGCTAGAAAAAGA
>PVKE010049582.1:0-11228 GCA_004027555.1 Craseonycteris thonglongyai | reverse complement strand
ATGGGGGGGAGGGGGGGCACAGTTGTGGGGGGAGGTGGGAGTGGGCACTAGATTTAAGGTGATGGAAAGGGAACTGATACTGAGTGATGGGCACATAATACAATGCATGAATGATGTGATGTGGACTTGTACATCTGTAAACTGTCTAATTGTTACCAACCAATGTAACCTCATCAAATTTAACAATAAATTTAAAAATAATAATAATAATAATAATAAAATAAAATAAAATAGTCAGATAAACACAGCTAACTTCTTTGTCACTAAAGCACGTTTTGTTCAAATTAATAATTACTGACGAGACCGTTACCCTTGTATAAAAAGTGGAAGAAGCTCCAGTGGCGCAATCGGTTAGCGCGCGGTACTTATATAAAAAGTGGAAATATTTTTGATGTCTGTACTTGGACTGTGTCTGTTGTATATCACGATTCTGTTCCTGTCTTTCTGAGGATAGTGTCACAACTAGAAATACAGAATTCCAACTACCCTGTTTCCCCGAAAATAAGACAGTGTCTTATATTAATTTTTGCTCCCAAAGATGCGCTAGGTCTTATTTTCGGGGGGATGCCTTATACATATTTCAACGAGAGGCAAAACTGTAAGTAGGTCTTATTTTCGGGGGATGTCTTAGTTTCAGGGAAACACGGTAGAGACTGAAGCTCTGGATTTTCCAGGGGCTCTCTGAGGTCCCTAATACGCTCCCTGTTTGGCCGGCGCGTTGATCACATCAGCGGGCATGGTGGACTCCATGATTTAGTGCAGAGTCAGATGTGAAGTCAGCGGAGAATGCTGAGCACATGGGGACCAGCACACTCCCTCCAAGGAGAACAGAGAGCGTGTGGGTGTGCACAGATGTTCCGTAAAGCCGGCCCTGTGCAGGGAGCATGGGGAAGGCACTTGGGGAAGGCTGGCTTTCATCATCCATCCAAGGGACTTGGTGCAGAAAGAACACAGTGAATTATTTGGAATGGTTGGTCCTCAAGCCTCGGGAATGACTGGTCTGTACACAGGAGCCAAAAGGCATCTGCATCATGGGCCTGAAATGCAGGATCTCGGCCAGATGTTCTGCCCACGTTTGCACGGCTGTCAGTTGCTTCACAAGCCTCTCCATGACTCAGACTTGGGAAGCCCTGGTGCTCCATGGCACTGGGTGCCTCCTCCCAGCCCTCCCCTGCCTGCTAGACTGGGGGGAGGAGTGGTGGCCTTGGTTTCCAGAGGTCTCCAGCTGCGTGCGCTTCTGCAGGTTACGGCACGCTTAATGCAGTCTCTGCAGCACCCACAGATCTGTGTTTCAGTTAAAAAAGCATGTGACAGAGGAGACTGCCGCTTTCACCCGCCGCCCCCAGGAGCACTCGGGAGGCTTTGGACTGTGATGGAAAATCTCGGGACAGAGGACGAGAGGCCTGAAAGTCTAGTCTGGGTCCTGAAACTCAGGGCAGTTACGTAACTTTCTGAGCGTGAGTGTCCTTGTAAATTAGCTCAGTGCCACTGACTCATGGTCAGTTGACAGTGAGCTTTGAACTGGACATGATTTACAGATGAGACGTTGAGGAGAAGCAGGCACCGCGGCTACGCGTCGGCTGACGGCACATAAGTTCACAAGGTTCAGGTGTCTGCTAAGGTCACGGAACAGAGAGCGAGCCCTGTATGGCGTTCAGATCAGCACACTGGGCTCCTTGGAACATGTTCTGACCAACTTATTTCATGAGATACGTCCTAGCGGTCAGTTTTTGAGGGGTACCTTAAACCTCTCTGGAGTCACTAGAGTAAAATTAGAATACTGAAATAATCATTTATTTGCTAAAATCGGAATGTGCTAACTTTGGTAGTGACTGGAGAAGTCTGCTTCCTCATTTATCGGGGGCTGTGTGCTTCGTGGAAGGCTGTCAGAACCGAAAGAGAACCCGTTAGGGTTTTAGAGGGCATCTGTTCAGAATCAACTGTGCATACCAGGGGAAGCTATTCCCACCTTACGAGGAACTGTTTTCTATACCCACAAGTCCGTGATTATTTTAATCACTGGAGCTATTGAGGCAAAACATTACAGAGGTGGCCACTATGGGATTGCATGCTCCCCATAGATACCATATTCAAAAGTGACTTAATGTGGGAAGATGGCCCTTGACCTGGAGCGATTTCATTTCCTTACTCAGTTTCTAACCTTAGCAACACTGCTGACACTGACATATTCAGTGCCGACCACACATCCACCCACCGCTGAAAATGAATCACGGAAGTGCTCCATGCTGAACCTCATCACGCATTTTTGTTCAGGCGTTTCATTTTTCACGGTGTTACATTTTATTTATGCAAAGAGAATGTTAAAAATAGGAAATGGCAGCCAGATGAGCTACCTGACAGCCGAACAAAATGCCTGCCACAGGAACGGTGACTTCCATTAGTAACTCGCGGGCTTAGAACACAAGCATTGACACTACAGGTGGATTCTTTGGTAGAGCTCAGAGCCCGCCAATGGGTACATTTGGGTGTTTTCCCCTCCCCTCGGTCAGGAGCCCCCAAGACACAAAGAAGAAAACCATAGTAAAGAACGAAAGCCGTAATCCTGTTCGTCTGTTCATTTTAAAACAAGATCATGAGATCAATTTTCTTCCTCAGACGGAAGACGGAAGGGGAGAAGGAAAACTTTAAAACTGGTGAGTGACGGACTTTCTCTTTGGTCCAGCTCCCTCTCCAAGATCCCGGAAAATGACAGCAAAGGAATTTTAAAGTGACACAAGACTGTTGGCTCAGATGCCCACACAGGAAAGGTCTATGAATAATAGCAGTCCAGTAAGGGAAAGTGCCTGTAACAACCTCGATGACATCCCAGAGATCCACGAATCACACACAAGATACGGCGTGAGACGATCGCCAGCGTGAAGTAGCTGCTTGATTTAGGAGAGAGGGAAAGTCTGTGGACACCAGATGTGTCTGCCTTCAGACAACTGGATTAATACTGGCCTGGGGCCCCCACACCGCTCACCCCCAGTGACTGTCCATTCCTTTAGGCCAGTGACACTGTGGGCGGAACCCCCCACCCCCTACCCGCGCTCCAGGTGACGTAGTTAGTTCCAAAGACAAAATCAGGCTCGGCTGAAGCCTCTGTGATTTCAGTGTAGAGCTTGAGGATCTGAGTGGGTCTGGGAGCCAAACTATTTCATCATCATGAGTGGGTGTCCTTTAGGGAAAGATTAAACTCCATCCAGGTTGAATTGGCGGCAAGGGAACCGGAGCTGGAAGAAATCAAAGCAAACGAGGCCTGACCTAGGCAGGACTCGCAGTGTGCTACGAGCAGACTTCTCTAGCCCCATCTCTCGCCTCACACGTGGGTCCACACTCGCACACAGACCACAGCAACGAGTGGGCTGCGGCGTCTCTGGAGAGCACTGACTCTCTGCCAAACCCCTCCCCTGTTTTCAGGAATTCCTCAGGACAGAGCGACACTTCTCGACCTGAACGCTGCACCCAGAAGTGGCGCTCAGAAACCCCTGGGCATTTTTGTGGGGTGCAGGTGTATTTGGGGCACACCGGGAATCAGCAGGCGCACCTATGATAGACGACGCCTGGGCCTGAGAGGACTGGGGCTGAAAAGCAGCCTTCCTGCAAAGGGGGTCTCCACTGAGAGCCCCTGTCCCCCTGCCTTAACGGAACAATCTCAGGCACGTTCTCCTAAGACTTCAGAAGCAGTGCACTCGGAGCGTTCACCGCGTCCAGTGCGTCCTCCCTGTACTCCGGGGACAAGGACGTCCAGAGAGAAAGATGTAGGCATTGCACAAGGTCACACAGGTGCAGCGGCAGCAGCCAAAGCCGGAACCCAGCGATTCGGCTTCTCGTTCAGTCAGCCTCCTGCTTCGCCACCGCCACCACCGCCACCATCAGTTTGTTCACGTAGCGCCGATCGTGTATGTTGTGACAGGTGGTCCCACTCCCGTGAGTTGTGGTGAAGCTGGGATGCGGGAGCGGTGGGCAGTGCCCAGGGCTGCACTTAGGACAGAGAGATGGCTCAGAAGTGTTTCCTTTATCAGGGCTCTCCATTGACCACCCGACTGCATAGACCCCTCTCTCAGCATCGCAGGAGAGAGCTTTGAATGGCTGATGGGAGCCAAGAGGAAGAATTAGAGGGGGTGGGTGCACAGGAGAATAAGGGGGCACACGGGGGAACAAGGAGGTGAATGCACAGGAGAATATGGAGTTCACAGGAGAGTAAGGGGGTGCACAAGGGAATAAACGGGTACACAGGAGAATAAGAAGTGCAGGAGTGGGGAGTCCTGGCAAACTTTGCTGGGCCAGCCCTGTGCACTAATAGCATCAGCAGACTCTTCTGACAAAGGAGTGGGTCATTGGCTCTCCAAGTCTTCACGAGCAGATGGGAGGTGGGAGCTGAGAACTCTATTCTAGGATTGTTGTAATCACTGTGGAAGCTGTGGTTTTGCCAAATCAACCAACTGGCTCAGCCTCCATTCTCTCCATCTGCTAATGTGCTGAAGTGACGGGCAGTGCCGTCCTCAGCACCTGCGTGCCCCCCAGATCCACTCAGAGGAACCACGTTTCAAAGCCTCTCAGAGACTTGGGATTCATTTAAAACTACTCAAGGTGCAAGGAACGCAACGCATCGCTATTATGGAGGGGAACTTAGTCCTAACCTTTGGAGTCAGTGAGTTTCTGAGGCCCTTTGTACATGTAAATACTATTTTCCTAAGGACAATTGATCGGTGACCAACCTATTCATGTGGATCAATATATTTTGCTGTGCATCCTATCAATTAAGATAACAAGTTAGAACTGAACTACACATGGATATTTTAATGGAAAGTAAAAGGCAACAACAATATGAGCCTTGTTTATTTTCCGTCAGTAAAATAAGATCTATCAAAACAAGGATGCTCCAAGCTTGACTGACACACCGTAACACCCAGCATTACCAATTAGAGCTGCATCTTTAAGACATCCATGGTTTAAAGAAATGCAAATATTCATCCTTTACAAGTAAAGATACATCTTCACATTCCCTCTCCCTCGATGCTTCCTTAAAATGGTGCCAAACAGAATTTTTCATTCTAAATTTTAGAACATGTGCGAATATGATTTCCTTCTGTGAGTGGCTGGTAATATATTTTTTAGAGTTGACATTATTTGACAGTTAATTTAAAAGGATTACTGCTCCAAGTTGTTTTTGTTCATGTGAGCTAACTTTAAAATCCTAAATTTCTCTTTAGACAGACTCACACATTATTTGAGATGAAAGTTAGGTGTTTGAAGAAGAAATTTTTTTCTTTGATTGAGCTTCTCTTTAGACAGACTTACAGATTATTTGAGATGAAAGTTAAGTGTTTGAAGAAGAACTTTTTTTCTTTGATTGAGCTCCTCTTAACTTAAAGGAAACTGTTCTTTCGTGCTAGTAACGGTTGACGTCTATATGATGCCAATAAGGTGAACAGTGGATTCAGAAAGGTCAGTAAGTAGTCAGAAGCATAACTTGGTTTGATTTAAAGACAACCAGTTACCACCCAGCTATCTAGTCAAGGCAAATTTTTTGTCAGAAGGTGGACCAGACATGGATTTAGTGCCACGTTATATAGTCATCTGTAGCATTATCTCAACGTTAAACGTGACTCCGAGAAGAGCTGTTATTTCAGGCTAATGTGTAGTGAACTTGAGAAAAAAAGAAGCGCCCTCTCTACTTGTTATGGTTTTGGATAGCAGAGACAGTCAGTGAGAAGAATGAAAATTTCCCCTCCATGGCATTGTTGCAATGTGAGGTAGACTCTACCCCAAGTGCAGTCAGGAGGGCCTCCATAAGAGAAATAACTGCTCAAATGCCCTATTATACTTACTGTATGATGCTAAGTCTATGACATTCTGGAAAAGGCAAAGCTGTGGGGACAGTAAGAAAATACTAGTGGTTGCCAGGTGATAGAGTGGAAGGAGGGATGAAGGGCTGAAGCACAGAGGATGTGTAGGACAGGGAGACACCTCTGTCACTGTTACGGTGGACACATATCCTTATACATTCTTCCAAATCCATAGAATGCACAACAGCAAGAGTGACGCTGATGTCAGCTGTGACTCTGGGTGATGATATGTCAGTGTAGGTTCATCAACTGTAACAAACGTACCATCAGTGGGGGGTGGGGGATGGGATGTTGATTACGGGGGAGGCTGTGGGTGTAGGGACAACATGGGGAACTTCTGTACCTTCTGCTCAATTTTGCTGTGACCCTAAAATTGCTCTGAAGAATAAAGTCTACTAAATAATACAAAACAGCAAAAAGTTCCATTGGCAAAAATAAAGTAAAACACAGCCAATATGTTTTATGGGTAAGTCAAATCCAGTTGAATATTATATTGCTCACTTCTTGGTCCTTGGTAAATGGTAAGCCTTTCTATACATTGTGTGATCTATAGGAAGCACAAAGTAATAGGTAAAAAACACACATTCATAACTAAATATGAGTTCCGATCTCAGATCCGTCGCTAAATAGCTATTTAACCTTAAGCCACCTCTATAACCAAACAAGTATTAAGAATTCTATGTGCCAGAAACCCTGTTAGAGGCAGGGACATACAAGCCAGAGAAAGAAAAAGGCAAATCCGTCATTCTGATTAACAGAGACAAATCTCCGACGGAAGCAAGCGCCTTAGTTTTCCAGGAGAGAGGGAATGGCGTGTTCAAAAACGCGAAAGCTCTCCAGCAGGTCGGACCAGCAGGGTGACAGGAAGTGAGCATGACCAGCAAGCCCCGGTCACGACACCGCTTTTATAGTGCTTGATTGGTTTGGATGCCCTTCCTTCTGCTAACCCTGTCACACTCTCTGTTACTCCCAATCAAGGCCACTAGATCTGACCAGACCCTTGTATCGGGTCCCCTTGCCTTAGTGAAGGAGGCTGATCATTTTATCCTGATAAAAAGCGTGGTTTTCTACAAATAGAAAGGTCTTGTTGATAGTTGAGTTGCAAGGACAGAGCCCTCGCTGGACACTTCAATCAACTGTCAGACAAGCCAAGTTGCTTTAAGTATCAGATTAATTTTCAGTGACAGATTTATGGAAAAACACGATTAACATGAGAAGTGAGGCAGGATAGGGAAGCCTCATCAGTGTCAAAACATCAGACTTTCTTCGCTTCTAAACAAACTCTCAGCTTAGTAACTTTTAAAGGCAAATGTTTTTTAATATATATTTTCTTTTCTACAAATCATGAAAAGAAAAGTCATGGGTATTCTCTTTCTAGGTCAGGGAAGCGAAGGAAGTGAGGGAGGGCCATGTGGTGGAAACAAAGATTACTGTTGCTTGACAACATTATGCTCAGAAAATATCAAAAGCAAAGAGAGTTTAAAATGGGTATTTACATCTAATATCCAGGCATATTTACATTTAATATCATACTGGATTTAATTTTATTACTTTCTGGAAGACAACTGAGAGCAAAATAAACACAGTGGAATGTTATCTCATTGGCATGCAGAATCAATATGATAATCACATGGCTGATATAAACTCATAAGAAAATGTTTCTGACATTTCATCGGAGCTTCTTAATTTAGTATTTACAATGTCTGTGTGAAATGCTATAGTAGTTTTATTGTTTAATTATGGAGATGGCAGACTGTAGCAGATTCCTGACTACGTCCCTTTACTATTAGCCTGCTCTCAAACTGTTGAATGCGGAAGGCTGGCTATGAGTTGGTCTCCTACTAGGGTTGCTATTGCTCAAATTTCAAATAATTTGTAATCGTCCCTGAAAATACTCCTTAAAAAATATTTTTTTAAAAAGCTTTTCTCACCAATATGTGGACTTTTATTATGAGCAATAATGTAACACAGGGATACTATTATGGTGAGATAATCACAGTGCAATATAAAAACGATGGTTCAGAGTACCATAACCTGCCAGACATGATTCTTCATCTTGCTAATGTCCCTTTGATTTACTGCCTGTTCCTGTTAGGTGATCAGGACTTTTGGAAACGGGGGCTCAATTTGTTTTATGACACTCCATGTGTATAAAGTTTAAATATCAGTATTTGTATCAGCAAATATGCAATAGAGGGTAAGTCGAATGAGGAGATAAACAGTGGCCTTGGTCCTCTCCCCAGCTCATATAGAATTCACAAGCCTGGGCTGTGACCCAGAGTAATATCTGTGGAAATGAGACTCAGTTTGTGTTTCTAGAGTGATTTGGATTTGAGGGCCTGGGTTGACTGATCTCTAGGGTTGATTAGGTTGACCAGGTGTCTTCTTTCTCTTCCATTGCTTTTTTGGTAATTTTAATAATTCTTATTATGCCTTGGATTTAGCACCAGTTAGGTGTCTGTTAGCATTCCTGTTCTACTAGAGTAGTAGAAGAAGGACTCTTCCTGACCCTGACCCCCACATTTCCCTCCAAAGAAAGGACTTTCCCCATCCCTGGACCCAGCTCCCCACTCCGAAGCCAATGTGAAATAGGAGGCTCTCCCCACAGCACCCACTTCCATAAAGCAATCTCCATAGAAGTTGTGTTTCTGGTTTTAAAGGCAGCTTAGCTCATGGCAAATGACTCCATTTAAACAACAACAAAAAAAAAGCAAAAGTTATAAAATTCCACTGTCTCCATAACTGATAGTGAGCGATTAACACTCTCCACAACTTCGCAGAGGCTGCCGCAAGGAACCCGCAAGTGGGCACTGACTGAGTCACTTACTCAGGAATAAAAATGAGCAGGGTGCCCAGCCTGCAGACGGGTAGAGACACAAGTGCGGCCCTATCGTCCTGTTGTGCCCTGACCAGTCCTAGCACGCTGTGAAGATAAAGCAGCCTGCCCAGGTTCATAAACACTGGATAGTGAATCCAGGGTATGTTCTCTCTGCTAGTGCTGACCACAGCGTAGACAAAGGTGGAGTGCCAAATGACAAATCCACTCTCTAGGAGTCAGACATAGGGAGCAAACCACAGCACTTATGCAGCCTGACAGCTTTTGCCATGAAACAGTGGGTCAGGATCAAGTGATGGGAACTGATCAAGGCTGGAGCGCTGAGGAGTGTGATGGCATCTCTAGGCTCAATAATTAAACAAGGGCTCAATTTCATCTGCCCAGCTCCCATCTCTCAGCCCCTAGGAGCCCTCTTCCCACCAGCAAATGAGGTCTATGAGTTCTTGTCCCTGGTATGTGCCTGTGTGACCAGCTCTCTGTTGCTATTTACAAAACCATGAAGGAGAAAGAAAAATGCTCAGTACAAGGATGGGCGAGACAAGCTACCGTATTTTGCTGTGTATAATGCGCTCCCGCATATAACACCCACCCATGTTTTTGGCCCAAACTTTCAGGGGAAAAAAAAATCTTTTATATTAATTATTTAATTCAAATTTGTATTTTCTTTAGATTTAGGTACTTGGGTTTTTTTCGGTTTTTTTTGTTTGTTTGTTTGTATTATAAAGGAATTCTAGCATTGATTTTTTTATATAACTCATGTGTGGAATATAAAACTGAAAGCAAGAAAGAAACAAAAACTCATGGACAGAATGGATTGTTTAGTACCGGTTACCTGAGGGTAAGAGGGGAGGGAGGGGTTGGTGAGGGAAAGAGAACTAACTCTGGGTGGTGAGCACATAATGCAACACATAGACGAAGTCATGCAGAATTGTACACCTGGAACCTATGGAATTTTTATCAACCAATGTCACCCCAATGAATTTAACAATAATAAAAGATTATTGTATTCCAGGGCATTATATTGCATATGAATATCTTTATTGATTTCTAGAGTTAAACACTTTTAAGTCATAAGCCTAAATAAAAGAATTTAAGACATTTGTATAGATATGGAATTAGTACTACCCATGCATAACGTGCACCCTTATTTTTCCCTCACCAACGTGGGCAAAAAATTGTGCATAGTACGCGGCAAAATACAGTCTGTTTCAAACTATAGTCGATCCTCGTTCTTTGTTGATTCCACATTGCCAGTTGGCCTACTCACGAAACCTTATCTGGAACCCCCCAAATCAAGGCTTGCATCACGTTGGCCATCACTCATGGACACGCACAGGGCAGCAGAAAACGCTGTGTTACCAGACATACGCATCCCCAGCTAAAGCAAAATAAGGCAGCACTGTATGCCCCTTCTTCTCTCAGCTCCCATCCTGTCAACGGGGATACTTCTCCCAGTCTGCGCTGTGTCACGTTTGCCACATTTCTGTGCTTTCTGTTGATGATTTTGCTGCTTCACATGGCCCCTAGCACAGTGCCGGAGTGCCTGCCATCTCTGGTTCCTAAGGGCAAGAAGGCGGAGGTGTGCCTGACAGAGAAGCATGCGTGTCAGGGTAGATCAGCTTCCTTCAGGCATGAGTCCTCATGCTGTGGGCCATGAGGCAGTGGTAGTGCCCATCCTGACACCTGCTGACCGCCTCCAGGGCTGAGGCCCAGGCATCTGCTGAAGTCACCGGGTTGTGAGACGCAGCCCGGATTAATCACTGCAAGGAAAGTGCGTTCACTGATTTAGAAAATTATAGAAGCAGATTTCAAATGAATAGACTTCTAGTTTTGAGCTTACCAGCATGACACTCTTTTTGCATTTTTTATTTCTTTTTTTTTTTTTAAGTTTAACTTTCAATTACATACATTATTAGTTTGCAAGTGTATAATACATGATTAGGCATTTATGTACCTTATGAAGTAAGCACCCCACTAAGTCTAGCACCCATCTGACACTATACGTAGTCATCACAGTATCGTTTACCACGTTCCCTATGCTGTGCTTTACATCCCCGTGACTCTTTCGATAACTGAAAACTTGTACCTCCTAATCCCTTTTACCCTTTTCACCCAGCCTACCTCTCACCTGGTGACCACTGATTTGTTCCCTGTATCTATGAGTTTGTTGGCTCTAGTTGTTTATTTTGTCTTTCAGATTCCACAGAGAAGTGAAATCGTATGGTGTTTGTCTTTCTCTATCTGATTTATTTCACTTAGCATAATACCCCGTAGGTCTATCTGCGTTGTCGCAAATGGCAAGATTTCATCCATGGACCTAGAGACCATCTTATTAAGCGAAATAAGTCAGACTGAAAGAATCAGGAAACATATGACCTCACTTATAGGTGGAATATAAAACTGAAAGAAACAAAGACATAGAGACCTATGGACACACTCAATAGCTTGGTGATTGCCGGAGGGAGGGGGAGGAGGGGGGAGGGAGAGAGGGAGGGAAGGTGGGAGAGGGCACCAGCATTATGGACACACTCAATGGTTTG
>PVKE010049581.1:0-11226 GCA_004027555.1 Craseonycteris thonglongyai | reverse complement strand
AGAAGAATCACCTAAAACCTCACATAGTATCGCCACATGAATAAAGCACAACACAGAGTTCTACGGTGCCCATCATTCCTGCTCTGCCCTTACTTCTGCCACCAGGAGGGGCCAGCAACGCTGCCCATGTTGTTTCCCTGACCTCAATCTCTGTCTTTCTGTGATCTTCTTGAAGGGAATCCTGATTCTGTGAGAGGGCAGGGAATGCTGGAGTCTCTCTCTCTCTCTCTTTATCATCTGGTGGGAATGTTTTATGACACTCATAATCAGTTTTCTGTTATCCATTCTAATGATCTTGAAACCTCACTTTGATAATATACCCACATTTTACTTGAAAAACTACAGAAGACAGTAAAGTAAGTCCAGGTAAACATCAACGGAAGTCAAACAGTGGACATCTTTAATAGGAAGATTGGAGTCCATCCTTTTGTCACCAAATCCATTCTCCTTTAAAGACACATCTTTCACCATTCACTCCAATCCCAAAATCTTAATTTAGGAGGAAAACAGCTATTTTGTAAATACCTTGACCACACAAAAATCTTATTAGGTCCAGTTTCTTCGTAAAACAGGAATAATAACCTATCAGCAGTGTTGAGTGGAGAAGTCAATGAGGTCATGAATTTAATCTGCTTAGCACAGTGCTTGGCACATTGTAAGTACCAAAAAAAGGAAATATCCACCCCCCCCACCCCCAAAAAACAGAATTTGAAGAAAGAAAATATCTTATTTTGTAATAAAAAAAATCTCATTTTGTAAAAAAAAAATATATATATACTACTACTATCAGTACCTGCATGTTATCTTGGATAGGAGGCAGAAGTGAGTTTGTGTTGTGCTAAGCATTTGGATCAGAGGACACAGAATGAGCCGGCAACGGGTCAGCTCATGGCTCCCTCCGCCCCAAATGCAGGGCGTCAGCTCAGAGAAGCTGAGCAGTTCCACATAAGAAGCAAGCTACTCTTCCAGAACATGTTTTACAGGTAAATAATAAAAATGTTTTAGACTCGTGACATTTTCAGTTAGATTAGTTTAAGTGCTTCCTAAACTGATATTTAAATCCTGGTAACACTGCCCAATTCCAAATGCCTGTAACTAGTTCTGGGAGTAGCTAAGGTTCTCATTTTTGAATTATCATTAAATGATTTCAAAATGGACTGGTTCAGTGTGGCATTAGAATTAGACAAAGGCAAAAAGAAAAAGTATATAAAGTCTATAAAAAGACTCCATTTTACTTTATTAGCTGTATGGCCTACAAATAAGGTACAGTAGTATATATAAACATAACTGATAACTGTATAGAATGGAATTTAAGAAAAAAAAACCAAGTTAGAGATAGTACAAAGTTTCATTATCAGATTTTAATAAACTGCCTTTTCTATTTTGATCATTTAATTTATATCTGCTTTATCTAGCATTTAAAATTGATATACATCATTTTTAAACAAAACAAAACAACCAAACTTTATTTAAGAAACTGAATTCATAGTTTTCTGAAAATAATAAGAAAACAAAAATGTATTTAGGAAAATATTAATGTTATAAGAGTTATAGACTTGTAGTACCTCAAAAGATGACTATGTTATTTTAAGAATATTCTAATTTTAGAAGGACAAATGAGGAGTGGTAATTTTGAACTAACTTTTTAAATACTCTGAAAAAAATATAAATATTGATTTCATTTTTCTCTCTGTTCTCATATCATAGATATTTTTTCTTACAAGAGCTCACCCTTCTGGAAAATGTTCGTTCAAGTTTTAAAATATTTCCCTTCTGTTTCTGCTCTATTAATAAACCCTTGTTCTGTTGGCTAATCATCTTGTCCAAATTTTTATTTCTTTATTTAAACTTTAAATTTTAAAGCCTTGTAAGTTATCCAACTATTTATTCCACAAGCATTTACCTTGTGTTTACTGTTTTTCTAGCTTAGGAAGATATAAACTTGAGAAAGATCTACCTCTGTATTCAAGGAGCTTATTTCCATCTATCATCTGTCTTTGTGCAAGTCATTCCTGAGACACTGACCCAGCACATTCAAGGTGTTCCACCAGTCACAGAGTCTCACTCTAATTATTAATTTTCTTTTATCTTCAACGCTATTACCCTTGACTTTTCCTGGTGATGTTTTGGTGCCTTTTTTTCAGTTTACTTGATTGAATATGAACTAATGAATTCACCAGATTTATTTAATTATTTTTTTTAACAATGGTAAGATGCCACTTTCTATGGATATGACAGGCCATTTTCTTTTTCTCCGGAGATAAGGCTCTGGACTCCTAAAATCTTCTCATTCTGCTACTAATTCTTTGTACAACCTCATCAATTTCTCCCACTGCAAAATTTGATTAAAAAGTCTCTTGAGAGCTCTTGGATGATTTACCAAAACTAAGATCCGCCATAAAAATTTCAGCTTTTGCACAAAGTAGCACAAGTAGGTTTATTACAGTACAATGACTTTCATCCTCCTCAAATTGCCTGATACAAAATCTCCATTTTGCAAAAATTGAATCAACCACTAATTCATTAGCAAAAAAAGTTACAAGAAAAATCTCAACATGTGATATATCTTCATTTTTGCATCAGGGCTATGTCTGATTTTCATGCAATAAAATATACTTCCTGCAGCAACTCACTCATTGTCATACACAGGCATGTGTTCCCAAGGCTGTACCCCACCACACTACATATGACCTATTAACAAGTATTTGATTTTATGTGTCTTTAAAATAGACAGTTGAAATATATTTTTCCGTGTAATTCTCCTATAAGGCCTTTTCAGTAAGTTAGTAAAAAGGCTAAACTATTGAAATTTGCGAACACATTTTCACATGGGGCATGTGTTTAAGTGGAGCACACAGTTCTCCCTCCTCAGGGGTTCTTACTGGCTGTGGCGTTGAATATTTAAGCAGTCACACTGGTGATGCCATTCCTTCAGTTATTTGCTAGGCTGCACTAATTACATTTAAGCCACTGGAGACATGATTTAATCAGTGCACCCACAGCAAATGTTCTTTAGAGAGTACAAGCTCTTTAAAAAGACTAGACTCCTACAATTAGATTATCTAGCCCAAATTTCTGCAAGAATGCTTTTTAAGGTAACTCTGAAAGATGGTCATCTAGCCACCACTAGAGAAATAATGACTCACCACTAGTTTATGGGGTATTTCTTTCTAAATGTGGCAGTTACCGGTATGTCTCTGCAAAAACAGGACACAAATCTTCCTTGTTCTCAGGACCGTTTTTTAAATATTTGAAGACAGGACTGCTTCTTAAATAACTGAAGATAATATAAGGGTGGGAATGAAGCTCCTGCCCTGTTTTTGTGTCCATTTAGACTTTTCTAATATTTGGACCAGCTATTCAGAAATGCTGGCTGAGTAAACACCTTGGAGGTTTCCAACCTGTTTACAACAAGTTAAGGACAAAGTGGAAGGTGAGAGCATGGTGGATTGTGGCTGACCTGGTTGGTAATTGTGAAATCAGGAAGCTGGGCAAGGGCAGAAAGGTACAAACCTATTGAAGAAAGAGTCTCGGGATCAGAGGATTTATAAACCGGGAAACCTGACAGTAGTTGCTCCTACATCCAGCTCCCCAATGATTTGTGCTTGAACCTGGAATACGTACTGCTGTGGAACTAATAGGTAATACAAGAGAAAAGAAGTTAGTAATAAGCTATGTTTGGGGAAAACTTAGATTAAATGAAATTAAACAGGTTTCTTTATTGCAGGATTTGTCTGTCTTTAGCATATTGCCTTAGATTGTCATTCTCCAGTGGGGGGGAAAATGCAGTGTTTCAAACATCATTTGACATGAAATCTGATTTTTTTCTTTTTTAGAAGCAGCTTTGTTCTATCAGCTCATCCTCACGTTGGAAGCCAATTTCTCTGGGCTTAAAAGTCCTTAATTTCTCAAATAATTAAGACAACCTCCGGCTGACAGGAGACAGTTATGCTATGCCAACTCATTATGGAGAATATGAATTCATATTACCAACAATATGAATTCAATATGCTGTGAAAACTAGCTGTATGTTAGAATCATCAAAGGAAATAAATAGTCAATAAAATAATATACCTGGGCCCTATGTCAGAATCAGAATCTCCAGCAGAGAGACCTGGAACCTGGATGTTTCATTAGTTTCCAGGCATCTTTGATTCAGCCATTCCATCACCAACATCATCTACAAGATCCCTCATAGCTGCCTAGGTCATCTGATCTACTTCTAAATATGCAGTGAGCAATGGAGCAGGGTTAGGAGCTGGGGCTTCTCCAAAAACATGTCACATGTGGCCTGTTACATGCTCTGTGGACTTGGATAAGTAAGTGTTCTAATCTTCCTTAACTTTAACTTCTTCATCTACCCAATAATACCTGCCTTGTATTATTTTTCTGAACATAAAATAAAAAAAAAGAAAAAGTAAATACCTAGTGTATTTCATGGCTCATACTGAGTTCTCACACACTACCTGGCAGCTATTGTTGTCATTAATATTATTTTTGTAAGTATGGTGCCATTCATTAAATAGAATAAGTTGTTTTGCGTACTTTCAAAGCGTTTATAGTAAAAAGCAGGTGGGCCCCCTGAAAGTTAGGAATCTCCTCCCTCCTTTTACAATGGGCAGATCCAGAAGAGTAAACAGTCAAACATTCCAGGGGCTTGGCTCTAGGTTTTCTTCCCTTTTCGTGAGAAGTCAGGCTATGACTCTGGCCATGGCAGAGGCTCAGTACAATTTGAAAAACTTCTGTGCATTATGGAAAGTGTCATTTCAAAAAGACAATAAAAATAAATCTTTATAAAAAAAAGCTAAAAAATTGTACTTATGACCATTTGAAGTACCCAGCCTAAAGAGCCCCTTTGCCAGCTTCTGACTAGAGTTTAAGACTGCTTAAGTCAGTGTTCATGTGATTATTTCCATGGTACGAAGGGCTAGGAGCTCACCAACTGTTGAGGCTGTAAGTCCCATTTCTGGGAAACACCAACAGGGAGGAAAGTCTCTTACAGTGGGAAGCCTGGGCCCTGGAAGAGTTTCTCTGCAGCAGAGCAGAGACAAACCTCCCTGAATCGGAGGGCAGAGCTTTCTTTAGCTTTAGTCCGTGAAAGCTCTTCTGTGTACTGCTATAGTGCTAGGTAGAATAGAAGTTTAATTTTGTTCATGGGTTTCAGTCCATTTAAAGGGATTGAAGATATAAGATAATGGCATTGAATTTTGGAAAACTCAGTGTTATCTGTTTGAAGTATTTTGTGTGGATTATGAGGAACATTAATGTTCACAAACAAAATTTGTGAGATGAATTCAAAGACATCATTGTTTACCAAGTACAAAAAGGCAAAAATTGACTGAAATGTTTTCGACATGTATTCAAAATGTGGTTGATTTGGTCTTTTCACTTTGATTGGCTTAATATATATATATATATTTTTTTTTACAAAGATCAGTGTCTTGTGTTTTCTATTTTGATTTTTCTTTTTTAGTTTTTCTTTGTCATTGGCCTTGTGATTCTATATTTAATATAAAAAATATTCAAGCTACATTTTTTTTTCTGCAATTTTTCTCCTACCAGCGAAAGTTTAACTCATAATTAGAGATAAATTTGGTTAATTCAGCAGGTGGTTTCCATTCTTTAAAGAATAGGTGGTGCATTTACTGCCACCTGGTGGAGGATTTCAGAGCAATAAAAAATCACGATATTGTAGGTGTTAAAACACCAGAAATACCTAGCAAGGTAAAATATCTTTGTTGAATTAGTATTTTCATTTAACTTAAAGCCATGTAATATTAATCCATGCCAACTTAAAACTGAAATTAATCTGAACCAGAAATACAACAGTGTTCAACTGTATTCTCTTCTAGTTTTTAATTTATTGTCCAAACATACTCGTACAAGGCAATGCTTATAATTATAATTCAAATTTGGTTGCTTAGAAATTAAGGTAAAAGTCAGGAAAACCTAAACAAAAAGTTTCTAGCTTATATTTAAATTTTTTAAATTTTATATATTAATGTTTGTATTTCTTGGTGAGTTTGCTTTTGACTTCTACTTTAAAAACTCTCAGTTAAGTTCTGCTGGTTGGTTTATTTAACATTCCAACAAATAAAAATCAGGTAAATTTTATTTTTGTGTGTTTTTACCCTAGATTCCCTTTCCACGTATTTTTCATTATTCTTCCCCTTTGTTCATGAATAAATAGTAAAGAATCTGGTCCCAATTTTATCTTCCTGCTAAATATCTTGGGCAAGCAACTGCGCCTTTCTTTCTCAGATTACATATCTCTATAATAATGGGGATTGACTTGTTTATATTAAATGGTCTCTTACAATTCTGAGACTCCATAAAGTCACGAACAAATAAATTAATTTAAATTGGTGTGATCGAATAGAAGTGTTAGTATTTTGCTCAGGGCACTAAAAGTTAGTAGAATTGCATAAACTTCAAAACTGAACTGAACAAGTCGGCTTCCCTTAAATAATACTAAATGGGCAACTGCCTTGCTTATTATTTAAAATTTATACCACATTTACTGTTTCTTTTATTTATTATCGTAAGTCCATTTTAGGTTTGGGGGACAGAGTCATGAACAAATAAGCAAACAACATTGGGGAGATGGACAGATAGCACCTGATTCCAACATACCTAGGTGATTTATCAACTTTAATGTTTATAAGAAGTCATCTGGGATTCTTGGTAAAATTGAGGATTCCTGGACCCCACTCCCAGAGATTCTTATTCAGTAGCTCTGGGGTGGGCCCATTTTTTTTTTTTTTTTAGAAGTACTTCAGGTGGTCCTAAAGAAAATGGCAGGGTGCATTAGAAGAAAGCTTGATATGGAGGATGGGTGTTATAAAAATGGTGAGCACCGAGGACAGAGCAACATATAAGAGGAGTGTTTAATTCAGTTAGCTAGATTCAGAGGAGCTGATCAGGAGTAAAGGAAGAGAAGAATGAATCCAAGCAGATTAATGAAAATTCCAGGTGAGAGAACATGGCACTGTGACATGATAGCGAATAATTCAGTATTTCTGAAAGGTACAATTTGGGGATGACATGACATTGATCAGATATTTAAACAAAAAACAAGTATCAGGACCTTTGAAAGAATTAGTCTAATTTGAATGAAGCATTCATATCACAATGGAATTTATTCAAAAATCAGTAACTTATTTTACAACCTCATATGTCAGGAAATTTAAAACCAATAAGTTTAAATAACACATAGGTCAAAGAAGGAATCATAAGAAAAAATTTTAAAATGATTAAGATTAAACTCTAATGAAAATGCTTCACATTGAAATGAATGGGAAATAGCTAAAATAGCATTTGAAAGAAAAATTAGAGGAAAAAAATTAGAGAAAGACAACCCAGTAAAAAAATAAGGGTTAAAAGATTTGGAAAAGACAATTAAATTCAAAGATAAAAAAATTAAAATTTTTTTCACCTTAATTAGTTATAAGACAATTTCAAACCACAATGAAATAATACCAAAATTTCTGAAATTAAAAATACTGACAATGAGTGGGTGAATAAAATTGACAAAAGTAATTGAACATCTGAAAATCTAAGACTTGTATATTTTATTTCATATAAATATCTTAATTTGATTTTTAAAAGTTTTATAATTACTAAGATGTTAAATTATTAAAAAGCTGCTTTTTTCATTGATATATAAAATAAATACATTACACTTACCATTTCAGTATATTACAATATTTTTATGCATTATTAATATAATAGTAGTAGCAGAGTGGAAGTGGTAGTAATAGTACAAATAGTAAAGAGTACTTCGGGTACATATATATATGTCCTCCTATCTCTCTTGATAAGTAAATAAGTTCTGTTGTTGGATCTGACATAAGTGAAATATTCTTATAATTTGGATTGTAGACATTTCCACAGTCAGCATGATTAATACAGGAATCTTTATGTTGCTGATAAGTTAAAATGTTTATCTTACAACAAAATGATGCCACAAGAGAGAAGCAATGTTAAATTTCAAGTTTTCTCTTCAAAAGATAAATAAACCTTCCATTCCACAGAAAAAGAGATAAATTTGATGATCATAACAGGAAATTCAACTTATTGTGAATTATACAGTTGGAGCTCTTTAAATTGTTATCGTTCTTATTTGTCTCCTAGATTAAGGAGAGCATGAAGTAGGGAGTACCAGAATGGCCAAGTGGTTTCACGAGGCCCCTAGAGACTCTGGTATTTCAATTTTTCCACTTAGCCTGTGATTGGATTCTCAGGCATGCCTCCTCGGGGCTGAAAAGTGGCTGCTCCACCTCTAGCATTGCATCAGTGTTCCATGCAGGAAGATGGAAAGGGAGAAAAGCCAAAGGTGTTTGTCAACCTGCTTTTCAAGAGCTTTCTGAAAAGCCACATGGCATGACTTCTGCTTACACTTCATTCACCAGAAGAATGCCACTGACCAGGCAGACTTGCAAAGGAGGCTGGGAATGTCTTTTCTTTTATATCAGAAAAACTTGCTAACACAGCAACCATTAGAATATAAAGGGAAATAATTATTTAATAGGCAACAATGTGGCTGCTACAGGCTCTCTTCCCTGCAATTAGAGGAGGGCTTTTGTTGACTGGCTATCTCATATTGAAGACATTATATCTGTATACAGAATTTTAACCTAATTGGGTTTTGGATCTTTAGAGACCTTGAGAACAATCCAACCATATGTATAGTAACTTCTGCTTTTCCTTGGTATAAAATTTGAAGAAAAAGTGAAAGAATGGTTTCCTGAGGTGTGAAATGGCTAGTCTATTTCTGCCTCCATTTAGATTCTCCTAATCTTGGCATATACAACATGAAAGAAAAGTGTTTTGTCTTGTTTTTCTAAGATATATATAGATCAAGTTTTCCCTACCTAAGCCTTTTAAATATGTCTGAATTGTGCCTGCTCAAAATGCTAATTCATCAAAAAACAATTGACTGATATTACTTTTCTTTGACAAGCATATGGGTGCTTGGTAAATGGCATGTTCATAAATAAAAAATTTTAATCTAACATGACTGCTTACTGTTTCAAAAAATAATTAATTTAATGTGAAGTAATTCATTTTCTTTAAGGATGATAAACATTTTCAAAAGCAACTATGACTTCTGAGAAAAAAATGGATACATTTAGAAACAATTAGGAATACAAAAAGGTGATGCCAAATGAATAATGTGATGATAAAATAGAGGCTTAGAAAATCTGGATTTTGTCCTTTAGTCTTCTACTCTAATTTTTTTAAAACTTGCAGAAATTTACTTTGACTCTATCTAATGTCAAAGACATCCAGATGTAAAATAAAATTTTTGATAACTTTTAGACATCACTTTTATCTACCTGTACTTCAATTTTAGCTACAATAAGTAAAGAAAGGCCTGTTTCTTACCCACTCTGGAGAGATTTTTTGTTAGTTTAAATTCTTTAGTCAAATTGATTCCATTGTATGAACAACTTATAGCTCCAACATGGAAAAAATGATTTTATTGACATTATTCTAGACCCCTTATCTTCCTATTCAAAACCAAAAACAACTTCCAAACTGAAGCAAGTTTAGAGTAGTTATAATCAATAGAGGTTTAAGTAGGATTAGATGAAAATAAAAACAAAGGGAAATAAAATTAATATATACTAAGTTGTACTAATGACATGCTAGGATTTTTAGTGTCTCTCATACAGGAAATGATTATTTCAGAGTCAGAGAATTTGGTTTCAAGAGAGAGTTCTGCCATCAACTAAGTTTGAGATGTTGCACAATCATATATCCATGCCTGAGCCTTACATACACATGTATTTATTAAGATGATCCATATTCATCAGGAGTAATCTGACTGAACCTCTCAAAGCAAGGCATCACTTGGACTCACACTCCACTGAACTGAACTCCTTGGCTGACAAACACATCACAACTCAGAGCAACTCAATGACCTCTTACTTATATTAGGCTTAAGTATGGACCACACTTGAATATTGGACTACTACAGCCAATAGCTTTGCCAGTAGACTAAATAATAATTATATTTGCCACTTACTAAGCATCTGCATTTTTGTTAGGTACTGGGATATTCGTATTATTATCTCAAACCTACAGAATAAAATCTCCAAAGTGGGCATTACTAGTTCTAATAGAGGAAACCAATTCTCATAGAGGTTAAATAATTCTCCATGACCAAGTAATTGTTAAATGCCAGAGATGACATTCACACTTTAAAACGCTTCTTCTTTCATAGGTTCAAGACTCAGTCAGTTCTTAAGCTCAGACAGGTGAGAGGTTCATCTTATGTCGTTTCCCACGCACCAATGCCCCTGGCTATTTTGGAATCTTCTAGCATCTCCAAGGTGGCATGAGTATAAAGTTGTTTAGGAAAACCACAGCTTCCTCAAATGCAATGCTATAATAGACAAAGATATATGGATGAATTCTTATCATTTGAGCTGGGCCTGAATGAAAAGTATGGTTGACACACAGGATGAGAAGTCGAGGCAGATGGAAACATTGCATATGTTCACTGAAGGGGACATTCAGATGTCTTACCTACAGAAGTTTAGAGGAAGTTGTAGCTGAGTTGGGCAATAATATTCAAGAAAGGAAGACAAATCAAGACTTACTGTGTGCAAATTTTGTCCTGAGCCCCTGCTAGATACTTTATAGTTAACATTTCAAGGCCCTTTGAATAGGGGTTGAGACTGTTTAGACAAAGAGTATGTGTTTGAATTATTTGATGATAGGATCACTGAAGTCTTTTGAGCAGAATGAATCCAGATTAGTGCTGGGTTTTAGAGAAATTCTCTGTCCTCTTCTAAATACAAGAGCTGTCCAGAAAGTATTCAGCCACATAATATGAAAAATGGAGACATTTATGGCTGGATTTTTTTCTAGATAGCCATTGTATATTAATCCTATGAGAAAAAGTTGAAAAAAGACCTGTTAAAGCTAAATGGAACCCTAGTCCACTGACACATATTAGTCCTTTGGAGGTATAAATGCTTTCTTCTAGTCCACATCCCAAGCAATAATTTGCTTTTTTTTTTTCTCACTTTTTTTTGGGGGGGGGGCTATTCATTTGTTTTTAATGTATGCTAACAATTTTTTTTGTTTTTAAGATTTATTTATTGTTTTTGACAGAGAGAGAGAGAAAGAGAGAGAGAGAGAGAGAGATACAGTCAGGGACAGAGAGAAGGGGGAGGGCCTCGAACAGTCTCCATAGTTGTACATCATTGTTTTTTC
>PVKE010049580.1:0-11225 GCA_004027555.1 Craseonycteris thonglongyai | reverse complement strand
TGAAACATAAACTAAGATGTTGACAATACATACATGGAAGCTTTAACACCCAAAGCTAGTTTGCATTTTGTGTTTATAGCCACTGTTCCAAATTGAAACTCTGAATACGGATACTATCTTCTCCTTAGAAATACCAAGAAAATTGAAATAAATGGACAACATTCACTAATGTAAAATTAGATTCATTTTCTCTCCAGTCAGTTAAAAAAGGAAGGCTTTTGCTGTATGCAATACAGCAAAGCAGGATGGCTGAAAGGAGGTAAAAGCCAACAAATACTAAAGTCAATTTATTACTCCAATAAATGTCAGGGCAGTAATTGTGTGGGACATGGATTAACACCGAAAAGAACGCATTTGTGTCATTCTTAAAATATAAATATGAATGCTTTTCACCACAGAGTTAATAAAAGTATGTTGTCCGCAGTGACTGGTAATTGATGTGAAACAGTTACCTTTATGTTATCCTGTAAATGGCAGAAACAAAGCTTCCACTGAGGGTGCTATTCACACATAAATTGTGGTTAATGGTTTTCCTGTTAATGTGTTCTATTTTTATAATGAAAGTCTAGCCAAATTATAGGAGAGATGCTCTTAACTCCTTTACTGCTATCAAATTGAGCAGTAATTGAATCAGGCAAGAAAACCCCTTTGACCTTGAAGGCTGAGAATTAGATTTTACCTTCTTGTCCCATCAAATTTGACAGAGACATGGTATTAACTTTTCTAGCCTTTCATATTTATATGGTAACCTAATGGCACTAAATACAATGCTTGGAATTGAAAATGAAATGAATCATCAATAAACTCATCAATTTTCATTCAGACAGAAATTTTGATGAAGCTCAACTTTAATTCCCCAATTCAAGTTTCTCATTTAACATTTTACCTGCTCTAAAACATTGAGCTAATAAGCAATTAAGATGTTATAGAAAATCTGTCATAAGAAAAATTGTGACTATATGTAGAACAATCAAATCAGAAAGAAATGTAGTGCATGGAATAGAGGGTGATACCACACTTAGATGCCTTAACAATTTTTCCTAAAACAATTAAATAATATGTAATTCAATTAAAGAGTGTTTTATGCCTTCATATTATTATGTTGTAAATTAAAAAAATCAAAAAGTATTTGGAAAACAGTAAAAGTTTTGGGCTCAACATGTTGAAAGGGCTGTCTATATCTTCAGTGATTTTCAGGAGAACATGATTTATATGCAATGGGCAAATTACAAGCTACATTAGATAGATCCATACTAATTGTAAAGCAGTAAATGGCTAATTGCATTCATGCTCATTTGAACTTCAGAGACCGAGTTGGCCTTAACCATTAAAAAGTTTGTCTTCAGAGGTATTATGTTTTCATTAAACAAAATATTTGTGAAGTCCTGTTTTTAGGCCAGCCTTAAAGCTGTCATTCAACATTGCCTAGGAACACCCACAAAGAGTTGATACTGATTTACAGGGGAAAGTAGCTCTCTGTGGACTTCTAGAAAAGTGTCCAAATTCACAAGTACAGTTTCTAAAGTCCTTTGTGATTCCAACCTTTTCTAACTTCAGTAGGTATCTTCTATATGTAGCATCTCCCAGATCTGTGCCCTGTCTTCTCCACACAGCCACATCCTTATGACCTTGCTCAAGCCACAAATGCCCTCTGCCTATGAAACTCCTACTCATTCTTTACGCTCCGCTGAGGCATTGCCCTCTTGATGAAAGATTCCTATAGCCCTCTCTGCTGCCTGTTAGAATGAAATACTCCTATTTTTCTATATCTTTGTATGGAACTCAGCTTATAAATACTATATTTTATTTTATTTTTATGTAACCTAGATATTTAGACATCACTATGTTCACTCATTACCAACCAGATAAAACATTTCTCAAGGAAGCATATTAAGTATACTTAGTGGTTAAGACTGTGGGCACCAAAGTTAGAAACCATGATTCATGCTACAACTCTGGCTGAGAATCTGTGGCAGTTTGGTAGCCTAAGAATTTTTTCTTCTATAAAATTACTATCTCTTAGGGTTCTGTAAAAATTTAAAGAAATAATGCCTATTATATTGCATTTATCACGGTGCCTGACATATAGTAAACACTAAGTAGATGTTAGATATTTTAACTAATAGTTATTTAGTATCTTTGATAGTGGAGCACAGAAGATAACACAGGGCAGAGACTCAATACTACTAGATGAATGACCAAATAAAGGAATGAAATGAAGTCAATAAAAAAGGAAAACAAGGCTCTAATTTGAAAAAAGGCGAAAGATTTATGCGATCTGAAGAGAAACCAGAGTATTAAGGCTCTAATTTGAAAAGAGATTTTCAGTCTTTTTCAAGAAACAATGAACATCCAGGACCACAAAAGGATCCTAAGTTTAATGAAGAAATTTATTAGGGTAGGTGATAATATAGGGAATCTATGTCCCTGACACCATGTTTCACATTAATCAGTGTTTCTCCCTAACTCTACAGAGCATGAGTTGTATTTTATGGTAAGGAGCCATATTTTGAACATGTTTAGGACATAATCTCCTCCTCCTCCATTAATGGGCAAACCTGAGTGGCTTCCTGAGGGGCCAAGTGTCAATCATTTGTGCTATGGGGTTAGGGCAAGAGCAGAGGTGAGAAGCAAAGTGAAAAGAATATGGGAAGGGAAATATTGGGGCAGGAACAATGGAGTTTAGGATTTTTCTGTATCTGTTTTAATTTTCATTTTTTAAATTAAGTATTGATATAGCCCTGTTGAAAGAGGGACCTTCTCTATGGAGGGAATATATTTTCCATCCCACTGACAATTGAGCTTGGCCATGTGACAACACACTTTTGTCAATGAGATGTGATCACTAGAGACATATGCCACTTCTATGCAGAAGCTTTAGGAGATATTGTGTGGTTTTTCATTGATGTTTTCCCTGTACCTGACATTTGGAAGAAATAAAGAGAAAACAGAACAGAGATAGAGCTGAGCCACAAATTTAATAGTTGCAAGAATAGGAATTTGGGGAGTTATTACCACAGCATAACCCAGCAAAAACTGACTGATGCATATCTCTTCTGGGGTTCATTCTTAGAGCAACCAAGTCTATTAAAACCCTTCAGCAGCTTAGTCCATATTCATCATGCTCGCATGCACCAATTTTAGCCACAACTAGTCTGGGCCAGCAAAATCAGCATACTCACAGATGTGTACTGTGAGAAGACTTGATTCCTGCTTTCTAGGGCTTACAGTGTTAATGGGATTAAATATATGAAACCCTGGGAACATGAAAAAATAATCCTTATATCATTACACTGAGTACTGCTTTGTCTCATATAGTGTACTAATATAGAGAATGATGCATACACCTCTTGTTAGATGTGGTTTTTGTTAGTAGATTATCCCCCAGTTGGGGCTATAAACATGTACATAATCAGCTATAACTTATCCTAAAATATAAAGTAATATGTGCCATGAGAGAAGATAAAATAAAGTGCTCTGGGAGGTCACATCCAGGAAAGAGTCAGAAAATGCTTCATGATGAACTGGTTTTTCAAAATATTGTTGATTGATGAAAGGAGAGTCACAGCATTTGAGATGAGAGAAAGGTATAATCAAAAGGACAGAATGAAAAAATAACTTGTTTTGGTTAAAGCTTTATACTATGAAGGGCATAGATGTGTATTAGTTTGGTAGAGCTACCATAATAAAATATCACAGACTAAGTGGTTTAAACAACAAAAATATATTAATTCTAGTTCTGTAGTCTACATGTCTCCTGAGGTCTTTCTCCTTGGCTTGCCCATGGGTACCTACTCACTGTGTCCTCACATAATCGTTCTTCTGTGTAAACACATCCATGGTGTCTCTTTATGTGTCCTAATCTCCTTTTCTTATAAGGCTACTGTTCTATCAGATTAGAGCCCCACCCTAATGACCTCATTTCAACTTAATTGTCTTTTTAAAACCCCATCTCCAAATATAGTCACATTTTGAGACACTGGGTGTCAGAGTTTCAACATATGAAAGGGGGGTGGGGGGTGGCCGGGTGGGAAGAGCTACAATTAAGTCCACTATAAGGTGAATAGAGGGAGTAACTGGATTGGCAACTGGAAAGAACAGAAATTTTGAGACCAAAAGAGGAACACACAAGCAGAACTATGATTTAAATGAGGGGTGTCTAACTTTTCAGCTTCCCTGGGCCACATGGGAAGAAGAATCATCATCTTTCATCTTAGGCCACACATAAACTACAGTAACAATAACAATAGCTGATGGGCTTTTAAAAAATTGTAAAAAGGTCTCATAATGTTTTAAGAAAGTTTATGAATTTGTTTTGTGCTGCATTTAAAGCTGTCCTGGGCCACATGAGGCCCACGGGCTGCAGGTTGGGCAAAGCTTGCTTTATATAGTGTTTACTTATGAGGTGTAAAGGACTAGGAATGAGACTAGACAGATCTTTCCAAATATAGGTAACTGATGACCTGATTAAAGAAAATGAGGAAGGAAAGAATGGGGATACATGTGGGAGAAAATGTGAGAGAATAAATAATAAAAATGAAAATATAACTGATTTTAATTTGGCAACTGAATGACTACATACTGGTGGCCAGAAAAAGATAAAATTATTGACAAGTATAGAAATAGAGTTCTTGAAAATAGAGACAGTCTAGAGGGGTAGAAAGGGAGCCTGGAGAGAGTTATGAAGTTAGAGGAGGGAGCTTTTACAAAGCCAGTGAGGTCTTCAAAACTGTTAACAGGGAAAACAAGAACAAATTCTGAGAAAGGCCATTCACTTTAGCAACCAAGAAAATACTGATAAACTTATCAAACAGACCAGGAGAGAACAAGCGGTAGGTCATGGAGCAGATGAAGGTGAAGGCTAGGAAAAAAAAGAAGTTTCATTGCACAGTACAGGGGAGTAGAAAAACAAAGTCTTAAACATTGTAAAAAAATACAATAAGCTAACTTCGTTAACTTTATGGTCATTTAGGTAGAAACTATCATAATCCTTACCATAGAGATGAGAAAAATGAAACACAGATAGGTGAAGCATTGTACTTAATGTTAAAAGCTAGTAAATCAAAGAGCTGGATTTGAACTCAGGTTCTCACTCCAGAATACACATATTTAACTGCTGTTCTTTTCCTTCACTATATAAATTAGTTTGATGACAAATTTATCTAAGGTGGATAAAAAAAGCATGCGAATTTCACATGGGCAAAGCTGAACAAGGCATGTGTTTATGTGTTTGAGGGAATGGGGTTGGGGAGGTGCTGTGTCCACTGATCAGTACAAATGCTGCAGAGGGCTTATGCTGAGTACTCATCATAAGAGTTAAAATAGAAGCAAGTTGATGGAATAAGTACAGTTTACGCATTTGGACTTTGCAATTGGAGCCATTTCCTAAGTGAAAGGGTCATACATTACAGTTCACTGGTATATTCATTCAACAAATATTACTTGAACACCTATTACATTCTATGCACTTAGGTTACAATCTAAAGATACAGTAGCAATAAATACAGATATAGTCCCAGAACTCATGGATTTTTCAGCTAGTGACACTTAAAAGAATAATCAGCAATTTGACAAAGAATTGAGCTAGCTATTTAATATCAGAGGTCATAGATTATAATAAAACTGCCTTCATCATGAATGGAACATACAATTCAAATAAATTAATACCTCTGATATCCCAGTTTGTCCATCAATAAAATAAAGATCAAATTATAACAGGCAATTATATGCTTGACTAAAAGGTACATTAAAGAGATGAAGAAATATTAATAAATGAAGATAGCATATAATACAATTTAATAATAATAAATCTTCATTTTATTTTTATTAAGAAAATATTAATTATTGGATTTGACTCAGGCAGACTTGTTATTTGAAATACATCAAGGAATATTTGGAGACTTTTATCATTTTCTTTAGAAATAATAAAACTATAACTTGTAAAATCAGAAGTTAATTAAATAAAAAAAAAGCTCACATTAAAATGATGTTATGGTTGAGATTTAACATGAACATAATTTAAGACATTGTTATGATTCCCACAGTAACCAGACCTTCATTCTCTTTCTATATTATCTTTTTATCTGGGCAATAGATGATAATACTTAGACTGAGATGTTCTCTGACCTAACACCTTAAAAGTATTTTCACATTTTGAAATCTTGATGACTATTATCCCATATTAAAGGTAAAGTAGAAACAGTTTTTTCTACTGCATATAAATTAGCATCTTTGCATTCAGAAAATTATAACTAAACAGAGAAAACCAAAATAGATTCACATAGAGCCTTCTTTACAACTCATCTAATTGCATTCAACATAGTTACTACCTTTGTATCAGAGACCACGAATATCTTGATCACAGCAGAGTAGTTCTCAGGTTTGAACATTTTGGTCAGTTACTTAAGGATATAAAAAAGGTGATGATGACACAAAACATGGAGCAATAGCTAACATGCAAAGTGACAGAGTCGAGATTCAAATTTATGTTGACTAATATTAATAAACTTGTTCTAAATCCAAACAACTGATACTGTAGCTGTCGTTTTTACTTTCAAAAACAAAAACAAACAAACAAATAAAAAACAAGCCTAACACGGTAGAGAAACTCTTGGCAAAAATTTATGGGAAAGTTTTCTGATAGCCTTGGGTTAAGCACAATTTTAAAGAAAGCGCTAAATAATGTTCATAGATGTAGTAATACCAAAGATAATCTTTAGGCTGCACTAATCATGTATAGTTTTCAGATCATAGGAAATAATAATTGCTTGTGGACCTGGTGTTTAATTCTGAGAAACACACTTTAAATGACACTGATAATCAAAACCTCATCCACAGACACAGAGAATGAAATTGCAGAATTGAATGTGAATTACTTCAGGTCATTTATAATGTCTATTACAGCATTAAAATTCTATGATTTCATGCAAAGTATGAACTATTGCAGATCATGCTTATATCAGACAAATTCCATTAAGTACTATACATATAATATTTGATTACATGCTGCAAGTACTTCGAAAATCTGAGTTTGCGTAAAAATTATTATTATCTTGATCAGTTCAGCTGTGAAACAATACCAATTCTTCTAAATATTTATTTTATTGTTTTTGACAGAGAGAGAGAGACACAGAGAGACAGAGAGAGGGAGGATGGCCCAGAGCATTCTCCATAGTTGCAAGTCATTGGTTCTCCATATGGTTTCATACAGGTGGACACATGGCCACATAGGATAGGAACTGGGCCAGGGGTCTCCTGCATGGAGGTCTCCTGGTGAGAGCGGAGCTGGGGACACACCCCAGCTCAGCATGTCCGGGGCTGGAACTCAATCTTTGGACCCTGGAGCTGCAAAACGAGCACTTACCCTGCTGAGCGATCCTGTCATTTCCCAATTCTTACGTTAACTCAGTGAAGGTAGCTAAATCATTTAAGCTTTACAGATTAAAATAAACAAATATGTTTTTTCTCTTCACAAGCCTATTTTCCATTCATTCTTTAAACAACCCCTATTTTTATATTGAAATTTACATAAAGAGACATGTTAGGGGTTAAAAGTGACCTTTTTGCATTCATATAGGAAAAGTATCTGTTATATGAAAAATCTTTTTAAATTATTTTCAGGTTAAGTGAGCTTTAGCCTATGAAAGAAAGGGTTTTCCAAAATCATTTTGTTTGAATATATATCTACTCAGCAAAGCTTAACTCCAGGATTCAGAGCAGTGTTTCTCAAATTTTAGTGTGCATACAATACACCTGCATTCCTGGCTGGACCCTTAAGGTAAGCATTTCTAACAAGCTTCCAGGTGATATGCATGTTGCTGGTCCATGGACCACTCAATGAATAGCAAGGATTTAAAGAGCTGCTCCATTCATACTATCAGTTACTCTTAAGCAATTCCCACTAAATATATCATATAAAATCATAGAAGTTATTTTTTTTTTTAAGATTTATTTTCATTGTTTTTTTCTTTTAATTGTTTATTGTTTTTGACACAGAGAGAGAGGGAGAGAGAGAGAGAGATACAGAGACAGAGAGAGAACTGAACTGGGGGGACTCCCCAGTTCAGCACATGGGTCCGCACGGGCCAGGGCCGGGATTCGATCCCTGGTCCCTGGCACTGCAAAGTGAGCGCTTAACCCACTGAGCCATCCTGGCTTCCCCTAGAAGTTATTTTTAAAAAATTACCTTATTCCCAATTTTCACTTCCTTGCAAGTTTTTAGCACTTTTGATGCTATTCTCCTGAATAATGTCACTATTATTCCTTTGAAACATTAAAGCCCCCTTGCCACCTCCCCACCACAAAAGGTGAGTCCCTTTCTCTGTACAAGAGTTCACAAACTTGTCTCTTAGTCAGTCATGGCCACCCCAGCCTTGCTCCTATTTGATTCCCTGCTTCCTCCTCTTCAGTTTATGTTATAGCCTGGTGTTTCATAGGCCTTTGACATTGTTGGGGACTGAATGTTACTGTCTTCTCAAAATTCATATGTTGAAACCAAATTCCCTTTCCAACATGATGGTATTAGGAGGGGGGACTTTGGGCAGTCAAACCGATGGAGCCCACATCCATGGGATTCGTGTCCTACTGGAGTCACATGAGAGCCTGCTTCCTCTGTTCTGCTCCCCACTGAGTGAGCCGTGACCCAGGAGAGGGCGTTCACCAGGACCTCATGTTGCTGGCACGTTCAGCTCAGACTCCGGCCTCCAAAAAACGCATTTGTTTCCAAGTCAACCAGTTGTTGGTACTTTGTTATAGAAGCCCGAATGTAGACAGACAGGTGTTCTATATGTTTCTCCAATTTCCTTCTACAAAATTATTCACATTTTATGGCTACATGAGTTATTCAAAATGCTTCATCCCAAGTTACCTTGAAATCAAAACCTACAAAAGCACTACTTGATATGAATAATCATGGTTCTGACCCTACCAGAGCCATGGATAAAAAAAGTTGAGGCAACACCAACATTTCTCCATTCCAAATACTTCCACTGTTCTCCAAAATTTGTTTCTAAGACATGGAATAAAATGACTTTCTTACCAGGCAGAATATTTCACTAAAAATTCACTGTGGCCTTCAACACCTGTCTTCTGGAGAAGAAACACTCAAGGTCCAAGCTCATACATCCTTCCACCTATTAGGGATTTCATTTAGGCCAGTAGTTCTCAACCTGTGGTTCCATTAGAATCATTTGGGAAGTGTTAAAACACACTGATTCCTGGACCTCACCCTCACCCCAAGAATATCATTTCATGCTTCTATTATCTTAACCTATCCCACTTTTAGTGTAAACTCTAATTTTTATGTCTGTGACATCTTTTACTCATATTATGGCATTTCTTTTATATCGTGATTTCTCAACACCAGCACTATAAACATCAGGGACTGGATTATTCTTTGTTGTAGGGCTATATTATACATTGTAAGATGTATAACAGCATCCCTGGCCTCTCTGAGTAGATGCAAGTGGCACTCCACAGTTTTGACATAAAAAAAATATTTTTTTTTCAGACCTTGTCAACTGTCCTCTGGCAAGCAAAATCATTGTTGAGGACCACTGCTCTACATCATTACCATCACATCACATTTCCACCATCACCGCGACATTAACCATGTCTTTCCATATGCCAGGCAATCCAACTAACTGCTGCACACAGAAAATCTACTTCATTTCATCCTTAAAATATGATTATAAGCTAAATGCATACTTCATTTAAGGGGATATCAAAACTTAAGAGATGCAAAGATGGTACAAAAATTGCTAAAGATCTGAGCCTGGAAGCTGGCAGATGAGAATACAAACTTACATTTGTCCGATTCATACTCTAGGGCCTAAGTTCTTTACTCTTCCAATATATTTTTTTATTTTACTTCATAGCCATTTTAGTTGCTGATCTCCTCTTAAAACAAATAAGCTCTCTTTGGAAGCTTTATCTCATAATGATGTATCTTCAATTTCTGGCACATAATAGGTATTGAATTAATATTTATTATATTCAATGGTTTATAATGATGAGTTTATGTCTTTCATCCAAAGTTTACCTTCATTCCCTATGTTCTGAATTTTTCATAGGTATTCCTTTCTGATTCTTACTTTGGTACTTAGTTGTCACTTACCCTCCTTTTTGCTGATTCTGTCAATACTTGGTCTGTCTCAGAAGCCTATCGTTTTTATACTCACTTTAGACCCAGGCTTATCCAATAGCTTATTTTTTTTCTTAAATTAATATACTCTATTTTTTTAGAGCAGCTTTAGTTCACAAAACAATTGAGTGGAAAGTACAGAGAGCACTAATATATTCTCTGTCACTAGAAATGCACTTCTCCCACTATTGGCATTCCCCACCACAGTGGTACATCTGCTACAATGAATTAAACGATATTTGACATATCATTATCATCCCAAATCCATAGTTTACATTAGGGTTCACTCTTGGTATTGTACCTTTTATGGCTTTAAACATAAATATAAGGGCAGTTATCCACCCATTGTATTATGATACAGAATAATTTTGCTGCCCTAAAATTCTGTGCTCTGTCTATTCATCATTTTAGCTCCCCAATCCCTGGCAACCATTGATCTTTTCACTGTCTCCATAGTTGTGCCTTACTCAGAATATACTTGGAATTATACAGTACGCAGCTTTTACAGATTGGCTTCTTTCACTTTGTAATATCCATTTAAGTTTCCTCAATGTCTTTTCATAGCTTGATTGTTCATTTAATTTTATTGTTAATATTTCATTGCCTAAATGTACCACAGTTTATTTATATATTCACATATTAAGAACATCTTGGCTGCTTCTTAGTTTTCACTATTATGAACAAATGTACTATAAATATTTGTGTGCAGGTTTTTGTTTAGATTTAAGTTTTAATTTCATTTGAACAAATATGAAGGAGTCTGATTGCTGGATTATATAGTAAGAGTATGTTTACTTTTGTAAGAAACCACCAAACTGTCTTCCAAAATGACTGTACCATTTTGCATTCCCACCTATAATGAACAGGAGTTTCTATTGCTCCACATCATCACCAGCATTTGGTGTCAGTGCTTTGGAGTTGAGCCATTTTAATAGTTGCGTAGTAGTATTTTATTGTTTTCATTTGAAATTTCCTAAGGACACATGATGTTGAAATTTTTTTTATGTGCTTATTTGTCATAAGCAAATCTTCATTATCAATTCGGGTCTCTGGTCCAAACTTTTATTGGGCTATCTATTTTGCT
>PVKE010049579.1:0-11226 GCA_004027555.1 Craseonycteris thonglongyai | reverse complement strand
CCAAAAAAAAAAAAAAGAATAAGGCCAGAGGCATCACGCTCTCTGACTTCAGTCTATACTACAAAGCATCAATAATCAAAACAGCTTGGTATTGGCAGAGAAACAGACATACAAACCAATGAAACAGAATCGAAAACCCAATAATAAACCCACAAATATATGAACAGATAATCTTTGACAAAGGAGCAAAAAATATACAATGGGAAAAAGAAAGCCTCTTCAGTAAATGGTGCTGGGAAAATTGGAAAAACACAAACAAAAGAATGAATCTGGACTGTAAACTGTCACCATATACCAAAATTAACTCAAAGTGGATTAAGCACTTCCACATAAGATCCAAAACTATAAAGTGCATAGAAGAGAATATTGGCACTTAACTTACAGACACTGGGCTCAGAGAGCACTTTAGTAACTTGATCCCAAAGGCAAGGGAAGTAAACACAAAAATAAATGAATGGGACTATATCAAACTTAAATGCTTCTACACAAAAAAGGACACTGTCAACAAAGTAAAAAGGAAACCAACCAAATGGGAGAAAATATTTGCAAACAATGTCTCTGATAAGGGATAATATCTAAAATATATTTAAAAAATCGTATAACTCAACAGCAAAAAAACAAACGATCCAATTAAAAAATTGGCATAAGACCTAAACAGACACTTCTCTCCTGAAGACATATAAACAGCCAACAGACACATGAAAAAATGCTCAACATCACTAGCAATTAGGGAAATGCAAATTAAAACCACAATGAGATGCCACCTCACACCTGTTAGAATGGCTATCATCAACAAGACAAGGAATAACAAGTGCTGGAGAGGCTGTGGACAAAAGGAACCCTCATACACTACTGGTGGGAATTTAATTGGTACAACCACTGTGCAAGGCAGTGTGGAGATTCCTCAAAAAACTAGGAATGAAATTGCCATATGACCCAGCAATCCCTCTCCTGGGTATCTACCCGAAAAACCTGAAAACCTTAATCCCCAAAGATATATGTACCCCAATGTTCACTGTGGTCAAGTCCTGGAAACAACCAAAGTGTCCTCTTATAGATGACTGGATAAAGAAGTTGTGGTACATTTATACAATGGAATACTACTCAGCAATAAGAAAAGATGAAATACAGCCATTTGTGACAACATGGACGGACTTTGAAAACATATTAAGCAAAATAAGTCAGACTGAAAGAATCAAGAAACATGTGACCTCACTTAGGTGGAATATAAAACTGAAAGGAACAAAGAAACAAAGACTCATGGACACAGTCAATAGTTTAGTGGTTACCTGAGGGTAAGGGGGGAGGTGGGTGGAAGAGTTGGGGGGGGCATGTAGGGAGGGGAAATCAAACATACGGTGATGGAAAGTGAGCTGATTCTGGATGGTGAGCACATAATGCGATGTATAGACAATGTAATATAGAGTTGTACATCTCGAAACAATGTAATTGTTATCAACCAATGTCACCTCAATAAATTGAACACTTAAAAAAAAAGAAATACAATGACACAATATGTGGCTTTTTATATCTGGCTTCTTTCAATTAGCATGCTATCAAGGTTCATCCATTCTTTTTAATTAAAAAATTATGAATATTCCATTGTATGGATATACAGTGTTCCCTCGCCACTTGGCGCTTCATGTTTTGCGGCTTCAGTGCTTCGCGGGTTTTCCCAAAATATTCATCAAAAAATAAAAATGAAAAAATACAACCATGTCGGCAGCCACATTGCGGAAAGGAGCGTTGTTTCATGTGGATGCGTGAGAGAGAAGGATCCCTGCATGTCAAACAAAGAGATGAGTTGACTCAGAGTACATCCCACGGGGTCTCATAAAGGCGTGATTGGTTTCCGGGGCGACATCGACCAATGAGAGTACGAGTGGATTTATCCCTGTGAGTTGATTGTCTGCGCATCATCGCAGCCTCACCTAGCGTCTTCTCTTGTTGTATCTCGCCAGTCTTGTCCATGATGTTGACTGTCTCGCATACTGTATTTTAGTGTTGTGTTGGCGATAACTTGTTTTGTTTAAGCGATAACTTTTTTTTATTCATTAAGCCCTTATAATGCTGCCTAAGCACTGTGCCCCTGCGAAAGCTTCCTCCGGGGCCCCCAAGAGGAAGAAGATGATGACTACCAGCGAAAAAGTCAAACTTTTAGATATGATCAAAGAGGGCAGAAGTTATGCATCTGTGGCATGCCATGACGGGGTGAATGAATCTACAGTGCGGTACATCAAGAAAGAGGAAGCAAACATCTGCAAAACTGCTTCAATAACCTTCAATAAAGAAGCGAAACCTGTGGTAACTCTGCGTAATAACAGAATTGAGAAAATGGAAGCGGCACTGGCATTGTGGATTGCTGATTGCAGGAAAAAGACAGTGAGTTTGGACACTAATATGATCAGGACAAAGGCCAAAGCTCTCTAGACCAAATCTTGCCCGATGACGACAATGAAGAGGCTGAAGAAGGTGCTGACGAAACTCAAGCCAGTACTAGCGCTGCCAGGAGTGATTCGCCTCCTCGAGGATGAGGCTTTTCAGCCAGCAAAGGCTGGTTCGAAAAATTTCAAAAAAGATACGGCCTCAGAAACGTGCCTCTGTATGGTGAGGCTTCCTCTGCTGACAAGGATGCTGCTTGTCGTTACGTGGAGGAAAAGTTTCCTAACCTCATCAGTGAGGGAGGCTACCCCTCCCTCACTGAAAACGAAGAGGAAGACGAAGAAACTAAAAAGCGTGGCCTTACCCTGGAGAATCTGCAACAATTGTGCAACATGGCAAGAGCGATGCAACAATTTGCACAAGACATTGACGACAATATGGTTCGAGCTGTCCAGTTCAGCCATCGCGTTGACGGGGTTATGTCCTTGTGCAGGGGAATTTTGAAGGAAAAGAAAAAACAAAGACAACTACCCATCACCATGTTTCTCTCCAAGGTAAAGCCCCCGGCTCTACCGTTAGCGCCTCCAGCAGAAGAGTCTCCGAGTGAGCCTAAAGCTTCTAGGAGTCAAGTGAGAGCCTCTCCTCCGCCACCAACACAAGACTCTTCGCCTCTCTCAGAAAGCAATGTTGATTAATGTTTATTACTGTATAAGGTTTTGTAATTAACCTTATTAATTAGCACTGACACGTTTAAGTAACTACGTATACTGCTGTAATTTTTGTCTTAAATGAGTAAAGTATGAATACTGTTTACATATTTAAAACATTCTTGTACCCGCATACACGAAAATTCCTAGGGGCAAATCCTACTTCGCGGTTCTTCAGCTTTCGTGGAAGTTTCTGGTCCCCATTAACCGCGAAAAACGAGGGATCACTGTATCATATTTGTTTTAGTCATTCACTGATAGACTATGAGTTGTTACCACTTATAGATTTATGAATAATGCTGCTAAGAACGTTTGTGCACAAGTTTTATGTGGTCATATTTCATTTCCCTCAGGCATAAACCTAGGAGTGAAACTACAGGGTCTGTGGTAACTATGTTTAACTTTTTAAAGAACTGCCAAACTGGAGGAAGCCGGCATGGCTCAGCAGGTAAAGCACTGGATTTGCAGCCGCTGGGACCAAGGACAGAATCCTGGCCCGTGTGGACTCATATGCTGAACTGGGGTGTGTTTCCCATGCAGGAGGCCCCAGTTCAGTTCTCACCCCTGGGCTTAGCCCCTGGCTTGGGGCATGGGTGTCTCCTTATGTGGGAGGCCCCCAGCCCAGTTCCCGCCCTGCACAGCCCTGGCCCACCTGTGTGGAATGAAACCATTTCGAAAACTGACAACATACAATTATGGAGACTGCTCTGGGCCCTCCCTCTTCTCTCTGTCTCTCTCTTTCTGTCTCTGTCTCTCTGTCAAAAACAATAAAATAAATTAAAAAAAAAAGAACTTCCAAACAGTTTTTCCAAAGCAGCTGCACCATTTTAAATTCCCAGCAGGAATGTATGAAGTCTTCCAATTTCTCCATCCTCACCAACATTTGTTACTGTTCATCTTTTTTATTATAGCCATCCTAAAGGGTATGAAATGGTATCTTCTTGTGTTTTTCATTTGCAGTTCCATAATGAGAAGATGTTAAACATCTTTTTAGGTACTTACTGGTCACTTGTATATCTTCCTCAGAGAAATGTTTACTCAAATCCTTTCCTATTTTTATTTTTTTCAAAGATTTATTTTATTGTTTGAGAGGAGAGAGGAGGGAGGGCCTAGAGCAGTCTCCATAGTTATACATCATTAGTTGTGACATGGTTTCATTCCACACAGGTAGATGTGGGGCTAAATGGGGAGGAACTGAACCAGGGGCCTCCTGCATGTGAGGCAAGAACCTTTGAGACTGAGCCATCCCAGAAGTTAGCAATGTGCTGCAGTTCAGCATGGTCCAGGGCCAGAAATCAAAGCTGAGATTTCGCAATTGCAAAGGCAAGCGCTCAACTGCTGAGCTGTCCCAGCATCCTCCTTTAAATTGGATTACTATTTGTTTTGTTTTGCTTTTTAAGAAGGGGGAGAGCCCAGAGCAGTCTCCATTGTTGAATGTCATCAATTTTCAGCATGGGGGGGAAGGGGGGCCACACAGGTTGAGAACCAGGCCAGGGGCCTCCTGCATGGGAGGCACTCCCCCTCAAGCTGGGGGTCGAACCAGGGGCCTCCCACATGGGAAGCTAGCCCTGGCAAGAACCGAACTGGGGGCCACACCCCAGTTCAGCATACGGGTCTGCACAGGCTGGGGATGGGACTCGATCCTCAGACCCCTGGCTATACAGCAAGTGCTTAATCCGCTGAGCCATCCTGGCTTTCCCCTGGAGTTCTTTACATATTCTAATTAATCCCTTTCCAAACATATAACTGGCTAATACTTTCTTTCATTCTATGGATTGTTTTTCGCTTTCTTAAATTTTTTAATTTTGATGAAATCCAATTATCTATTTTTCTCTTATTGCTTGTACTTTTGGTATATCTAAGAAACCACTGCCCAACTAAAGTCACAAAGATTTACACCTATGCTTTCTCCTAAGAATTTTACAATTTTAACTTACATTTAGATCTTTAATCCACTT
Source organism: Craseonycteris thonglongyai (assembly GCA_004027555.1). Taxonomy (NCBI): domain Eukaryota; kingdom Metazoa; phylum Chordata; class Mammalia; order Chiroptera; family Craseonycteridae; genus Craseonycteris; species Craseonycteris thonglongyai. Next base: position 6,179 of record PVKE010049579.1, on the reverse strand, counting down.
TTTGTAAGTTTTTGTACAGTGGGAGGTAGGTGTCCAGATTCATTCTTTTGCATGTGGATATCCAATTGTCCCAGCAACATTTGCTGAAAAAGCTATTCTTTCTCCACTGAATTATCTTATACCCTTGTCCAAAATCAACTGATTATAAATATACAGTTTTATTCCTGGACACTCATTTCTATTCTATTGATCAATATGTCTATGCTAAGTCAATATCACAGTTCTATTACTGTAACTTTGTAGTTAAGTTTCCAAATTGAAAAATATGAGTCTTCCACTTATATTCTTATTAATATTTTCCAAGATTGTTTTGGTGATTCTGGGTCCTTTGCATTTCAATATGAATTTTAAGATTAGCATGTCAGAAAAGGCAAATGGAATCTTTATAAGAATTGCACTGAATCTATAGATCAATGAGGGGAGGTTGATTCCAATCCTTTACTTTTAAATATCCCTCCTACAAATGGCAAATGTTATTTTTCATTGAACAGAAAAGTTATTGGTGGGAGGAGGTGGGAGTGGGCACCAGATATATGGTGATGGAAGGAGAGCTGATTCTGGGTGGTGAGCACATAATGCAATGCATGGGTGATGTGTGTGGATCTGTACACCTGGAAACTATCTAATTGTTGCCAATCAATGTCACCCCAGTAAATTTAACAATAAAAAAAATAATAATAATCTTAAGTTACTTAAGATACAAGATCAAGGAAAAAAAAAAGGAAAAAGAAAAGTTATCTATGACTTGAGTTCTCTAATTGTCTTTATGTCATAAAAACAGAAGACACCTGAAAAACAGATTTTCTTAGTGCTAATTAACTCTATAGGCCAATTGAGCAACTATGTTGAAGCCATCATCTATTTCGTTTTGGCTTGTATTACTACTACTATAGCTTATGGTTATTGATAAATTATATCAAATAAAGTAAGTAAACTTACATTTTCATAACAACAGTACATGACAAATATCAATTCAATGAGGACACTGAATCAATGTGTCAGAAAGATTATACAAGTTAGCCCAGGTTTATAGAGCAATTTGCAAGCTTGGTTGGAACTAGAAATAGAACTCAGTTCTAAGAACTTAGTATAGAATTCCATTCACTAGAACTGTCTGACTTTCCTTATTCCTTTTATTATACAGACAGAGATCCAAATACTGGGTGCATATAAAGGTATGCATACGACTACTTAAGTACTGAAGGTAAGATAATCATATTGTGGTTGTTTTTTAAAGTTTTTAACTTTTCAAGACATATATATTTGCAGATCAAATGATAAGATGTCTGGCATTTACTTTACACTAATCCAATGGTAATTAGTGAGAGGAGCTGGCAAAATATAGATGAAACAAATTAAACATGTGTTTATAAACTAATAAGCTGGGTGACAAACACATGTAAGTATGCTACACTATTCATTCTACTTCTGTTTAAGTCTCAAGTTTCCATTTAAAAACTCAAAATAGCAGTGTGGTTGTGCACATACACACCTCTGCCTGGGTGCTGTCTTTGCCTGTCTGTCTCAAGGTGCAAGGGTTGAGGAGAGGTGGAGGTGGGCAGCATGCAGTGATAAAGAATGGATAAAATCACACAGTTCTCTAGAAGTTTCATTCCTCCACAATATTAATACACATAATAAAACATTTCCTCCATGAAAAATTAGCTTAAGGATTAAAAAGAAAGAAAAAACTTTAGACTGGAGAAATTTCAACTTACTCTTTCATCAATAATTTTCATAAGCCATCTTTTATTCAGATCATGTCTTTTGACAGCCTAAAGAAACAAGAGTGTTGTAAGTAGTAAGTACAAGAAATGACTTCTGCAGACCTGAATAAAATAAACAAACCAAATACAAAATTAAGTAAGGGAACATTTGTAATGACACATCACCAGATAGATAGCTGTGTTAAATAAACAAAATGAAACCAACCAGGGAAAGTGTCCCCAGAAAACATTTCAAAACATTTTCAAGTAAAGATAACATATCCAAAACTTTTCCACTAGTCTGTCTTTTTTTCTTACACTATTAGTAATTTACTGATTCCAATTTCAAAACAAAAACAAAACAATAATTGAATACCAAACTTCTATTATGTGATGCTCCCTAACTTCTAAGCTTACTTATTACACACAGACTTTTTCTTAGGATAAAGACACTATTTAATGAAAATTACCTCTTCTCCAAAAATGAGCAACCGAAACTCCAAAAAAGATATTATAATCTGCAGGGCAGTATTATCTTAGCAAGTAAAAATACTCTAGTAGGAATGAGCACACCTGATGCTCAAATGTTGGTCTTTAATCTCATTCCCCTCAAAGAAACAAGACTGAAGAAATAGGTTATTTCAGAGGTGGGACAAGAGATTCAAGATGATCCTAGAATATTTTATTGTGTCAGAAAATAGAAAGTGCTCACAAAAGTTAGGGGATGGGGGGCGGGGAAGCATGCCATAAGGAGACAGGAGCCAGTGTGAAAGGGCTCCCACTTCCTAATCTGAGACTATCTGAACACCAAACCAATTAAGTATAATAATAATAATGGAAAAATAAAAGCTACTATAAAATATAGAAATTTGTAAGTCCACACCAATAATTAACAAATAAATACGGGATAGTGAGAGCTCTTGCTTATAGTAGAGTGCTAACTGAAAAATGTGGACAGAGTATTACAATTGGAAAATTACCACTTTGCAATCAGAGTACTAAAGACCTAATCAGGTAAAAACCATTACTGGATATTAAATTTGGGGGAAATTAATGAGGAGTAGGATATCAACATTGTCTTAAAGTTGATTAGTTGCCAGGGGAATATAATTATACAGTAGTTATACAATCAGAAAACTAGGCAACATCTTGACTAGATGATGAAAATTAACAATGCCAATAAAAGCCAGATGCAAAAAGTGTACCTCCAGATGTGATACCCTAAAAATAATACATAATCTATGAAGTATTATGGCCGAGAATGCATAACCTGAATCTCATCATGAGAAAACATCAGACAAATCCAAAACAAGGAATGTTCTATTTAAAATAAATTGAAGGGGCTATACTCTTTGAAGATGTCAATGTCATATAAGACAAATAAAAGCTGTGGAACTGTTCCAGATTATAGCAGGCTAAAGAGACATGACAAATAATACCTGATCCTAAACTGAATCCTACATTAGAGGAAAATACTATAGTGGACATTATTGGGTCAACTGACAAAATTGGAAGACGAACGGAAAATTAGATAAAAGTGTTATATCAAAGTTAAATTTACTAAAGTTAATAACTGTTCTGATTAAAAGAATGTTTCTACTCTTAGGACATACTAAAGTATTTAGGGAGAAAGGGCCATGATGAATGTAACTTACACTCAAATGATTCAGAAATAAAAATTATGTGTGAAAGTACATATGAACATATATTTTTATATATATTTATAGAGAGAGAGAACACATTAAGTATGAACATGTGAGTGAGCATATACAAATGAGACGTTAACAAGTAAATCTGGGTAAAGGATATAGAAGTTTTTGTGTACTGTTTATAATTTTGACAACTTTCTGAAAGTTTGAAATTATTTCCAATTAGTTTTTTTATTTTTTTTTATTTTATTGTTTTTGACACAGAGAGAAGGGGGAGGGCCCAGAACAGTCCCCACAGCTGTGCGTCATCAGCTCTCAACAAGGCTTCTTTCCACACAGGTGCACAGGGGCCAAGCAGGGCCGGAACCGGGGCCAGGGACCTCCGGCATGGGAGGCAAGCCCCCTCCAGCTAGGGGCTGAAGGGGTGGGGGGAGAATTGAACTGGGGGCCTCCCGCATGGGAAGCACAGCCCAGTTCAGCATATGGGTCCACATGAACCAGGGCCGGAGCCAGAATTCAATCCTCAGTCCCCGGAGCTGCAAAGCGAGCACTTTACCCACAGAGCCATCCTGGCTTCCCCATTTCCAATTAGTTTTAAAAACACTGTTGACATACTTAATGGTGACTTGGCAAGAAAACAATGCACTACTACTATTACATAGCAGGGCTCCCTCAGTCCCAGGAATTTTCCTGGGATTCCTCAGTCTTTGCAGAGTCTTGCTCTTGTTTTATTTTGTTTGTATTTGAGTTGGGCAGGGTGTGTTTGAGCTTTGTAACTATACCATCAAACACCATTTCTGGCACATAAAAGTACTCAATAAATATTCAACCATTATAAAGTCAGACTCCTATTTACCCAAGGAAGTAGCTATAACAGCTGTAGTTCTTCCACCTAATTCTGAAGAAAATCAGAGAACAGGTAAAAATATGCAAGAAGCTGAAAGCCACTGAATAAAGCATCAAAACCTTGCAAACAGAAGTCAATGGAATAACAACTTTGGCTAAAAACATAAAATTAAACTGCAACTAGTATTAATAAATAGAAATGGAAAAACCCATATGAAATGTATAATAAATTATGCTCATAGATATTAAACTATTTTGTATTGAATGAGTGTAGCAGTAAAGTGCTCTCTGGACAAAACACTGTCACCATTTCCCTATTCAATCTTCTAAGGAATTTAAACTCTTCAAAGAACCAACAGAAAGTTTTACTGGACAGTGGTACAATAACCATATGCTTCCGCAGAATGGGGAAGGACAGAGAAATAAAAGGAAGGCAAATGCTCTGAACACTACCTGCTTCTTTCAAATATTCATATTAACCTTCAACACTGGTTGTATCAGAAAGCTGGCCAACAACAATCATCAAAATTTAAGCAGCTATTATAAAATTGGACAGACACACATTGAAACATTCTGTAATTTAGACATGTCTTCTGTTTTGTTTTTTAAGAGAAGTCAAGGCAAGATAAATTAGTGTTAAAGGAATTTCCAATCTTTTTTGATATTTCCTGACAAAGGCCAGAACCTTATGCAAGTCTTAGCATAAACCTCTACTGAAGTTAGGTTTGTGTATAAAATAATACATAGAAAGAGTTTGTGGATTTTAGAGAAACTTTTCTCTAAACCAGGGGTTCCCAACCTTTTTATACCCTAGGGTGCATTCTAAAATATCGGTAGGGCGGCGGGCACCAGCTATTTCTAAGGATATTTATTACTGAACAAGAATAAAAAATAATAAACAAAAATAATTTTAAAATAATAAATTTATTGTACAAATTATATACACACAAAGAAACATATATACAAAACGTAATACAAAGTAAATAAAAAACACACATATAATAAAATCATTTAAAAAACATAAAAGAAAACATAAAAAAAAACAATCTGTCAGTGTGATCTTTGGCATTGCATTTCATTGGCCAGTGCCTCGTAATTAGGAGAGTATGACGACAACCCTGTTAGCAAACAATTATTAAGATGCTCATCGATAAGTCGAGATCTATATCGTGATTTTATTAAATTCATGTTTGAAAACAAAGATTCACATAAATACGTTGACCCGAAAAACGATTTGAGTTTATATGCCGCTTTTTTTAAAAACGGGAACCTTTCTTTGTCGACTATGTTCCATAAGTCCTCTGATATTAAGGATTTTAGCAAAATATTGTTCTTAAAGTTCAAAATTTCTAACTCTAGTTCTTCTGCTTTCCCCTGAACAAGTTCTGCAATACATGAGGCTAGTTCTATTCCATTTATTTGGCAAGTAAAAGGATTGATACAGAAGGAGACAATTGGCTCGCTATTTGTAAACTGCAGAAATCTCTCTTCAAACTGTTTTTGAAGCACTTGCAGGGTCTCAATAAATAATGACACGTTTAATTCATTGTTACCTAGCATTTTCCTCATATGTGAAGTGCACGAGAGACTTGATATGCAGATGTGATATCAACAAAGTCAATTTTGCTTTCAATGCGTTTACAGAGCTTATCATTTCAGCTATATTTTTGTCTTTTCCCTGCAACTCCAAATTGAAAGAATCTAATTTTTCCGTGGTGTCAGCAAGAAAACCCAAATCCACCAGCCAGCAAGAGTTCATCCTAATTTTCATTTTTATCCTGTATAAATGTTTTTATTTCTGCAATTAAGTTCACAAATCTTGTAAGAACTTTACCTTTACTGAGCCAACGTACTTCAGTATGCAGGATGAGATCGTGTTCTTTATCTTCAGTATCTTCTAACAGGGCCTTGAAAAGTCGGTGTTGCAATGGAGCTGCTCAAATAGAGTTGATTATCTTTGTGACTATTTTCATAACAT
>PVKE010049578.1:0-11228 GCA_004027555.1 Craseonycteris thonglongyai | reverse complement strand
ATTTCTTAGTTTTAACCCATAAACCCTTTTGGTATCTTCAATAATTTTTACGCTAGAGGAGTCCTGCTACCAAAATGTTTGAAAACCTCTGCTATAGGTCTTTTTAACATTACTGTAATTTCAAAATTAGAAAAAAGCATGTGTTTATATGATTCTAATTCTGTAAAATTGTATGTATACATTAGCATAGAAAAAAGAAATACTGTGATAATCTTTGATAGGATTATAGATGATTTAAATTTTGAATATATCTTCTTTTCAAAATTTCTGAGTGTAAATTCTTTTATTAGTAAAACAAAAAGATACATTGGATATCATTTAAAATATATAGCATTCTGATTCTGTGGTAATGACAATAGTGAACACACACACACCATACGCACACTCAAGATCAGCAGTGGTAGTGTAGTATGAGATTATATTCCAACTACTTACAGTAAATAAACTCATAGGATTTGAGAGAAGACACCTTTATGGTTTCAAAACCTTGATTTCAAAGCCCCTTGAATAAGCCTTGAAGAACAAATACTACTATAAGATAGAGAGGAGGAACAAGGTAGGGGTGGCAAATAGTGGACATCTTTTGTTTTCTTCAGACCTGAAGTCCTCTTTACATAATAAATATTTTCTTTTCTAAACTTAAATTCATTTTATAACCTACATGAACATAGTTTAAAAACTAAATTATATGAAATAATATGTACCTACTGTAATTTAAAGGAGAAACAAAGTATAATAAGGAGTGTGCATTTCAATACATAATGCTTGAGCACTATATAAGAAGCCAAAATGAAATAGTTATGTGTTTGTAGTACTTGTAATGATGTTTGTACTACTTCTAATGACTCAGATAGAATTTATAAAAAGTAAAATTAAAAGCCATGCTGAACAAGAAGTAGATAAAAATAAAAAAGCAGAGGTACTATGAACATAGAACAGAGACTAGTGCTAGGATTAGTAATGACAGACTAGATCGGTCTGTATATGATAAGAGAAAGAGAAAAATAAACTTAACTGCACTAGGGATGACATGTCAAGACAGATTACAGATTGTTGAAGTGAAAAAACGATGAAGTATGGTGTCACAATGAGATGGACACATTTTTAAGTGTGTATCAAAATAATTCCCTGTGTGGCATAGGATTGAGATGAGACAGAATATTTAATTAAATAAATTCTATCTGGAAACCACATGTTCAGGTGTATACTCTGTCTTGAATGTCCAAAAGGGCCACAGATAGTATATGTTTCTATAGTCAGCAGGAAATTAGAAATATACTGAAAAAGAAATAGCAATTCAAAGAACAATGGAGACATTTTGTGGCTATGAGATTGAAAGAAATATTAAATTGAAGAACAGGAGAGAATTTCAAGAAATTTTAAGTAATAATTTTCATAGCATATACAAGTACCATTATGCTACAATGATAGAATTATTAATAAAACGTGTAGGCCTTTTTATTACGGGAATCTCAAATAACATTAATGGCACCTCAGATCTTTACAGTCAAATATTTTCAAGTACGAGCTATAAAAGCTGGTGATTCAAGTGTGGGGCATTGGATCAAATGCTGAGTAGTACTTGCCTTTAAGGAAATGATTTTCCACAATGGTAAGCAACTCTTGGAAAAGTCTGAACAGAAACAAAGTATTCTCTTCCAGTGATTAAAAGAAAGTCGTAGACTAAAGTGTCCCATGCATATTATTATTGTGCAAAAAATGCATTGTTATTTATGAGAGAAGGTCATTAAATTCCCAGAAGAGGGCAGGTGTTTATTGGAGAGGTGAGAGTACATGCACACAGTTTGGTTGTGTAACTTGTTATTATTAGTATACGGTATGTACCAAATTTCAGTGTACTTTCATCTGTGTTCTTTCAGATATCGCCGAAGAAGCACATCAAACGTGAATAAAACCCCAAGTGTAAGTAAAATTGAATTTTGTGCCATCATTAACTTCCTCACAAAACAAGGGAAAACACATCAAACCATTTTGAAAGAGATGCTATTGGTTTATGGGGACAGTTACCCTGAGGCAGAGAGTAGACTGAAGATGACCTCCATCCAGGTGTCCTGTTGAGGCCACTTCCTCAGACATTGTCAAAAAAATTGAAAACTTGTACTGGAAGATGCAAGTTTACAGAAATGGTTGGAGTATCATCTACAAATTTTTTGAATATTCTCCATCAGCATCTAAGAACATCAAAAGTCTGCACAAGATGCACTGAGAATGGCCATGCTGCTTCAAAACAGTGTGTGGAGTATTCATGACAGTTTTTGGACCTCTACAGAGACAGCACAAATAAAGTCTTAACCAGATTGTCACTGGAGATGAAACCTAGGTCACCATTAAGAATCTAAGTCAAAGCAGGAGTCCATGTAATGGGCACGAAAAGGGTACACCACCCACTAAGAAGTTCAAGGGGTCACCATGGGCTGGAGAAACCATGGCTACTGTTTGTTTTTGGGATATGGAGGGTATCCTGCTGACTGATTATAAGCATAAGGGTGTCTCAATAACTGAAGAAAACTATTCCAGTCTGTTGAAACAGTTAAAAGAATCCGTGAGGGAGAAAAGATGAGGAAAATACACCAAAGCGGTGCTGCTTTTGTATGACAACGCACCTGTGCATAAAAGCAATGCTGCATTGGCTACTCTTCGCGACTGTGGCTTCCAAATGTTAAACCACCCTCCCTAACATCCAGACCTGGTTCTGTCTGATTGTTCTTTGTCCCCAAATATGAAAGACAATTTTAACAAAGAGGATAAAGCTGCAACTTCAGCATATTTTTTGAAGATTTATTTTTATTGCTTTTTGACACAGAGAGAGAGAGACAGAGAGAAGGGGGAGGGCCCAGAGCAGTCTCCATAGTTGACAGCATTAGTTTTCCATATAGTTTCACTCCACATGTGGGCGCAGGGCTGTGCAGGGCAGAAACTGGGCCAGGGGCCTTCCGCATAGGCCCTGGCAAGAACTGAACTGGGGTCACACCCCAGTTCAGCATATGGGTCCTCATGGGCTGGGCCCGGCATTTGATCCTTGGGCTCCTGGGCTACAAAGTAAGTGCTTAAACTGCTGAGCCATCCCAGCTTCCCCATCTTCAGCATATTTTGAGGGTAAAAACAAAACATATTTTTTCTGAGGGTATAAATCAACTTATTTATTGAAAGATCTGAAGTATATTAGCGTTGAGGGTGAATATACTAAAAACGAAAAATAATAGTTTTTTTTACCCTTCTTTCCCTTCATATTGCAAATATCTTAACCACCCCGAATATCAAAAAGAGTTGGATCCTAAGCTCAGATATGTAAATTGCTTTATTTATCTTCATAAAAATCTGGTGGAACGTTTAAAAGTCATATAGGACGTGGACAAAGATCTTCCTTGTTTGGCACTTCCCCACGCACTACAGAACGTTTAACATCATTGGCCCCTGCTACTGCACATCAATATTAGCTTTAATCATTGTGACACTGAAACAAGTAAGCAAGCAAACAAACAAAAACACCTGCAAATATTGCCAAACCACTCCCCATAGGGCTGTCCCATCTCAACTCTGAGGTTCTGTTACTGTACAGCAATGAAAAAAGCTTAAGCTAAATTAAGTAACACTGTAAAGCTAATGTGTTATAGTGGATTTGAAGGAGAGCGAGACTTCTGTTGAGTAGAGCCAATTGGTAGATACTTTTAAATCCAAGGCTGCAGATTTTATTTAAAAAATTTTGAGAAATTGTTGAAATGTTTTAATTTCTAAACCTATTGTAAAAGTCACATCTCTGTCATTTTTCATGTTTCTGTGATTTTTATACTAACACAGCTCAAAGTGACCAAATTCCTTAGATAAATAACAGTGGACTTGCAAGTTACATTGACTCACTAGTAGATGTGCAAACAGAATTCAAGTCCCAACTATCTGCCATGGGCATTTGTGGCTAAAACATCAATTGTAGGGAATGTTCATTTCAAATATGTCATTCTTGAAATATCATGTCTGCTAACCACACCAAATAGATAACTACTGATCATGTAATGCAGGGGGTAAAAATAGAGTATCTGCCAGAATTTTTGTTTTGTAAAATTTTATAGTCTTGCAATGATGCAAATCTTTAAATCATGGATAAGTTAGAAGAGAATCAAGCACATACCCAATTTTTCTTGGGACAATGGGCCATATTTTTACTCCAAACTGGGTTTTGGGTCACTTTTGTCCTTCAGTGTCTAGGTCTCTTACTGTATACTGATTGCCATAATTTAATGAAGGTTGAAGATTAAATATTTCAGTATCTTCCAGAGGTATTGTAGAAGAGTATCCCTGCTTTTCACACAGGCATAAGTTCTTTTCATAGCCCACAAATACATATCAATCATCCTTTCTTTTTTTTAAGATTTATTTTAATTTTTTGGCAGAGTCAGAGAGAGAGAGACAGACAATTAGAGAGAAGGGGAGGGCCCAGAGCAGTCTCCATAGTTGTATGTCATCAGTTTTCTGACATGGTTTCATTCTATACAGGTGGGTGGAGTCCACGCAGGGTGGAAACTGGGCTAGGGGCCTCCTGCATGGGAGGCATGGCTCCTCGAGTCAGGGTCCAAACTGGAGGCCGAGAACCGAACTGGGGACCCTCCTGCATGAGCAGCACACCCCAGCTCAGCATATGGGTCTATGTGGGCCAGGGATGGGACTCAATCCTTGATCCCTGGGGCTGCAAAGCAAGCGCTCAACTAGCTGAGCCATCCTGGCTTCCCCCAATCATATTTTCTTGACAAAGAGTGAATGCTTTTCTTTGAGTCCCAGGCCCAAGTGATCTGGGAGTTGGTAATTTACTGGAGAAAAATATAGAATAATTTTAAAGACAGGGATTATATCTTATTGCTTATATATTTCTAGCACCTAGCATGGTGTCTAGCACATTATAGATCTCAATAAATGTCTTTAGATTGAGTGAATGTGGGAGAAATAGGTTGGGTGACTGCTGTGCCTTGTGATTTTCCAGGGTTAGTCGCAGTTCAGTCTTCATCTTCTAACGCTGCATGGACAGCAGAGGGAGCCCAAGATCCACATCAGGGTCAGAGAACTAACTGGGGAAAGGATGAAATTTCTGGCAGTAGAAAAGCAATTGTCATCTCGGAGACTCTGAGAAATGCAGAATCTCTGTTTTATTTATCTTTATCTCCTCTCTGTCCTAATGAATCAGGATCAAAATTTTAACAAGATGCTTAGGTGATTTAAACACACATTAAAGTTTGAGAAGCACTGATCTGTCTTGTTTTTATTTGGACTTGCAAAAGTTCAACTTTTGAGGTTAAACTTTTCTTCCATACGCATATCATCCATTTCTAGCTCTTGTTTTTAAAGTATTCATTTCTGTATTTTGCCTGCTTTAAAATTAGGGCTGTAATTCTCAGATGTCTAAAGATATAAAAAGACTGATGAGTTTAAAAAGTGACACGAATTAACTATGAAATATAGATCTATTAACATTGAAGTTTAATTCTATCTAGAAGCACACACCACAAAATGGAGATAGGGGAGAATATCCTGAACACAGGAAGAGTGTTTAACCTAGTGCTTATTTGGGGCTCCTAGCATTTACATATCTCTTCTCAGTATCCATCAAATACTCAGTCATTTACTTATTTAATACATTTTCTGATTGTCTTTATGCAGTATACTGTATTAGTGTTATGAGTCTGTGTGGCCATAAGAAAATCTGTTTTGGGAAATCTGGGATGGCTTAGTGGGTTAAGTACTCACTTTATAGCCCCGGGGTCCGAGGATCGAGTCCTGGCCCCAGCCTGTAAGGACCCATATGCTGAACTGGGGTGTGTTTCTCATGTGGGAGCCCCCCTGTTTGGTTCTTACTGGGGCAAGCTTCCCATGTGTGGGAGGCCCCAGGTTCGGCCCCCAGCTCATGAGGGCATTCCTCCCATGTGGGGGACTCCCCTGGCCTGGTTCACCTCCTGCACAGCACCCCCCCCCCCCCGCCACCCACCTGTGTGGAATGAAACCTTATCAAAAACTGATGATGTGCAACTGTGGAGACTGCTCTGGGCCCTCCCACTTCTCTCTGTCTCTGTCAAAAACAATAAAATAAATCTTATTAAAAAAGAAGAAAATTTGTTTGCTCATCTTGGGGCCTTAATTTATTTGGTGTGATTATATGTATGCAAAGTTAACTAATGATAAAATGTTCTGTTCATTCTGATTGATTGAGTGCTAATTGTGGTCTTCTGGACAGTAGGCAGTGGGTAAGTGGAATGAATGGAACTCACACCCATTTAGTACTTACTACGTATATGTCCTATGTTATCAGTTTTCATGATAACACTGTAAGGTAGTAAGAACATTTGAATTATAAACCATCCAAAGGGTTGAAAAGTGATTGCTATTGGTGACAAATAAAGTTTTTAAAAAAAAGATTTTATTGTTTGAGAGAAGGTGAGAGGTGAGAACCTTTGCCACTAGTCATTCCTACGGTTACTAGTCGCTCTGCAGTTCAGCATATTGGTTTGCACGGGCTAGCTCTGCAAATCAAACCATGGACCTTGTGATTGTGAGGCAAATGCTGTCCCAGCATCCCAAGATTTTCAAGTTTCTTTTTTGAGGGAAAAATGGACAACTTTTCTTTACATGAGAATTCTAATTAATAAATATAGAAGGAATGAGGAAAATAGAAAATCATCACTAGAATCCCACAGTAATCATTGCAGGAGGCAAGATCCACAAATAAATATGAAAATAAGTGGTCAAAATTTTAAGAAGAAACAGGATATTTGCATAATTTAAATTATCCCCTCCAAATATTTATGGGGATGCTGGAATAGCTCAACAGGTTGAGCACTTGCCTTGCAACTGGCAAGGTCCAGGGATTGAATCCCAGTCCCGGACTGTGCAAACTCATATGCTGGACTGCCCCCAGTTCAGTTCCCAGGCCACAGGGCCACACATCCAGCTGTATGGATTGAAACTATGTCACAACTAATGATCTACGACAACTATTGAGAACTGCCCTGAGATCTCTTTTTTCTTTCTGTCTCTCTATCTCTCTCTGTCTATGTCTCCCTCTCTCACCTTCTCTCAAACAATAAAATAAATCTTGAAAAATATTTATTAAGAGAAAAATAATAAACTTATGGTAGAGAAATCTAGCAAACACCACTTCAACGTTACATAAGACAAGCCTATCTAACCTGTGGCTTGTAGGTCCCATGTGGCCAGGATGGCTTTGAATGTGGCCCAACACAAATTTGTAAACTTTCTTAAAACATTATGAGATTTTTTGGTGATTGTTGTTGGTTTTTTTTTTAGCTTATCAGATATTGTTAGTACAGTGTATTTTGTGTGTGGTCCAAGATAATTCTTCTTCCAGTGTGACTCTGGGAAGCCAAAATATTGGGCTATCCCTGACGTAAGACGTATTGATAGCATTTACCCCTGAATGATGCACTGAGAAGGACACATCGCTGTGATATTGTTCTCAAAATGACAACCTCAGTCTAATCACAAGAAAACATCAATAAAACAACAACAACAACAAAACAAACCAAAAAACCCAAACCATATTGGGATAGTCTACAAAAATTTTACTAATACATTTCAAAAGTGTCAAGATCATTAAAGATAAGGAGATTGAGGAATTGTCACTGATGGGAAGAGGCTAAAGAAACATGGCAAGTATTAATAAATAAAATGTGGGTCCTGAATTGGATCCTAGAACAGAAAAAGGATAATTGTGGAAAAACTGGTGAAACTTGAACTCTTTAAATTAGTTAATGATATTATACTATAATGTTATTTCTTAGTTTTGATATTTGTACCATGGTTATGTGAGATATTGACATTATGGGAAACTGGTTGAAGAGTATGTGGAAATTCACTTTGTGAATTTATATTATAGGCTTCTATAAGTCTGAAATCATTTCCAAAAAAGTAAAAGCAAAAAAATACTGTTTATACTACAAAAGAGAAAGTTTAACCATGTTTCTTTATCTTGACTCAGTTCCCAACATGAGTGTAACCATAACCGTCTTTATAAAAAAGAAGAAATTAAAAAGGTGTAATTAGGTTTGTTCTTTGTAAAGAGTGATCATTTCATTATAAAATACAGAAGCATTGTATGTCTACAGTCACTCCTTTTACTGTCAGAAGTTCTGCAAAGCATTGTTTCTGTGAGACAGCATTCTTTCTTGGCATTGGTATTTCTGAAACTTTATAATTAATAGAGTTTCATTTTGGACATCATGCAGGTCTGCTTACTTATTTTCACTTTATAATGATAAAGGAGCATGAAAACAAAAGTATATGTTTATATATTAGTTTATATCTTGCAAAGCAGTTTTAAATTTATATCTCATTTTATCCTCACCAGCCCTGTGAGATACGGTTATTATTAGTATCCCTGTTTTATAGATTTAAAAACATAGGCTTTGGGACATTCATTAAGTTCTAAGGACACAGAGTTAGTCATTAGTTGGTACTCTTTTCTACCTCCTTGAAGCATTTCTATACTCCCTAAAAGTGAAAGTGGAAAAGTCAAATTCTCTTGTCTTTATAGGGTAATACTTAGGTAATAATAATAATAATAATAATAATAATAATAATAATAATAATAATATCCAGCTTTCTTGCATTCTTACAATATGCTGAAGAATTTATCAAGTGTTTTCTAAATAGATAATCTTACTTACTCTTTTTCCAGTATTTGACAGAGGGGTTGAAACAGATATGGAGAAGATTGGCTTTTGATTGGATGTGATGGGCAAGAGAGGAGGGAAGAAGTGTCATGATGGTTTCTAACTTTGATGATATGGAATATGGTGGGACCATTAACAAAAATAGCATGCAGAAAGAGAAACATGAGGAAAGATGATTTCTTTTTTTTTTTTACAGAGATGGAGAGAGACAGAGACTGAGAGAGACAGAGAGAAGGGGGAGGGCCCATAGCAATCTCCATAGTTGTACATCATCAGTTTTCAAAGTGGTTTCATTCCACACAGGTGGGCAGGAGCCAGGCAGGGCAAGAGTTGGGCTGGGGGTCTCCCACGTGGGAGGCATGCCTCCTTGAGCCAGGGCCCGCACTGGGGGGTGGGGTGAGGTGAGAGCCAAAGTGGGGGCCTCCTGCTTGGGATGCGCACTTGAGTGCAGCACATCGGTCCACATGGGCTGGGGCAGGGATTCGATCCTTGGTCTCCGGGGCTGCAAAATGAGCGCTCAATCTGCTGAGCCATCCTGGCTTCCCCTCTTTTTTGAATATATCAAGTTGTACTCTGACCTCTATAGTTTGCCCCTATTTGATGTCTTTAAAGCAATTAGAATAATTTGTTAAGATTAAAACGTTTAAATGTACATGTTGTTGTGATGGTTCAGAGACAGATTTGATCAGCTATGAGAATGTAAGGTCATAACTTCCAGCAGACTCATCTTGTAGCCACTTGCTAGGAATAGTGTGAAAGCTTCCCTAGGCATCTTTCTGAAGATGGCTTTGGTGCAACTAGCTTGAATTGGCCTGGTGAGACATTCCTTTGAAAAACAAATCAGACTTCAATTACAGTGTGTGGGGCAGACTGGGTGTGGAAGGGGTAGATGATTGGTAATTAACTAGGAAAGCTTGCTGACATAAAGTCTGATTTAAGCAGTGATAAAAAAAATGTGTCTATAGTTACTATAGTATATGGGTTTTTCCTCTCTGTAACCCCACAACTATGCCCCTCAGAGTGAAAGAAGGTGGGGAGAGATAGTCTATTATTAAGCGATCTTACTTCAGCTGATCAAGCACACAAACAGCACCCACAGCCATGTACAAAACAGACCTTCAGGTCAGAGGTAAATCCTTCAACTCACTCATCTCCACAGGGGCTGTGGGTGCAGTCAGCCCTACTGGTTACTCACAGACAAGAGTTCCTCTAGCTCTCATAAAAATAACAGTTTATGTTTCTATATTGCTTTATACTTTGTAGGAGAAAAAACAAACGTTCCCTTGGAAAAGTAAGACTTAAATCCTTTCCATGGGTAGGTATGTCTTGAAGGTTTGATTTCCACTTGGTGTGAGAATGGGCATGTGGTAGCTTCTTTTTATTAATTAATTAGTTAAATTATAGTTGATATTCAATGTTATTTTATATTAGTTTCAGGTGTATAGTACAGGGGTTCGGCATTTATTATAATTTAAGATGTAATTTCCTACCTGGCTCTAAACATAGTTGTTGCAATATTATTCACTGTATGCTCACATCCCCATGATCATTTTGTATTTAATCCCTTCACCCTTTTACGTACACCCTCTGATCCGCTTCCCACCTGGCAACCATCAGTTTGTTCTCTGTATCTGTGAGTCTGTTTTGGTTTTGTTTCTTCATTTATTTCGTTCTTTAGATTCCATGTACAAGTGAGGTCATATGGTATTTGTCTTTCTCAGTCTGACTTAAGAAATAAAGATTTTTCTTACTGTACAAAATTCCTTTAAGATTGTTAAGGAATTGGTTTCATAAATTATGATTAATTGATAAAGTAGAATACAATTTAGAAACTAAAGTTATGTTTTAGCAAAATAATGACAGGAGAAAATAGCTATATATATATATCATGAAGTGGAAAAAACATGATATATAATAGTACACACTGCTAAAGTATAAACTCAACTCGCTGGGGAAAAAATACATATAATATCCACAGAAACAACTGACTAGAAAAACCCTGAATGAAATATAAAAAGTTAAAACCATCAAAGAGTTAATCACATAGTGAGGAATTACTAGACCAAGATTTAGGAGGGGATAGAACTCAAGAATCCAGCATTTGGGGCCATTTTTGCTCTGGTGCTGTTATCTGAGTGGCCCAGAAAAAGCTCAGACTCTAAAATTAGGTTAAAATGATCCAGATTGTTGTTCCGCTGGGCCCCTCATGGAAAAAAACAAACAAAAGCAAAAACAAAAGAAATCAAGCACTCCATGGCCCTAATTGTTTCTACAAATTTTTTTATTTATTTTTTTAATTTAAAAAAATTTTTTTTTTACAGATGTTAATTTTTTATTTATTTATTTATTTTTTTATTCTTTATTTTTTTAAAAATATTATTATATTTTATTGTTAAATTTAATGGGGGTGACATTGGTTGGTAACAATCAGACAGTTTTCCAATGGACAACTCCATATCACATCACCCATGCATCGCATTATGTGCCCAGCTCCCAGAATCAGGTCCCCCTCCAACCCGATATATCTGGTGCCCA
>PVKE010049577.1:0-11225 GCA_004027555.1 Craseonycteris thonglongyai | reverse complement strand
AACCAATGTAAGAAGAGATGGAAATTATAAGAAAAAATAATAAAGAAATGCTGGATATCAAATAAATTGTAATAAAAATAGAGAATGATTTTGATAGGCTCATTAAGAGACTGGACACTGCTGAAGGAAGCTTAAGAATATGCAAATAAATACTTCCAAAATGGAAAAGCAAAGGAGAAATAAGAATAAAAAACAGGGGAAGCTGGGATGGGTCAGTGGGTTAAGTGCTCACTTTGCAGCCCCAGGGACTGAGGATTGAATCCCGGTCCTGGCCCATGTGGACCCATAAGCTGAACTGGGGAGTTCCCCCAGTTCAGTTATCTCTCTGTCTCTCTGTCTCTGTCTGTCTGTCTCTCTCTCTCTTTCTGTAAAAAACAATAAAATAAAAAAATAAAAGTTAAAAAATTTTTTTTCCAAAGATGTAATGTAGAATTGTACACCTGAAACCTATATATTTTTTACCAACCAATGTCACCCCCAAAATTTAACAATTAAAAATATTTTTAAAATCAATTTATTTCATTTATCATATAAACAAAGTAAAGAACAATTACATAATTATATATCAATAGATACATTAAAAACATTTGATTAAATTAAAAATTGCCTTCAGATACAGTTCTACATCTCTCTCAAATTACTTTTGCAAAGATTTTTTTGTATTTTCTGTTTTCATCTTATTTTGAGCCCACTGCAGTCTGACTTTGAGTGCAGCAAAAGTTTTCCTTAAGAAACTAAGTATGAGGATGCTTAGATGGCTCAGCAGTTGAGAGCTTGCCTCGCAATTGCAGGTCCAAGTTCAATACCCAGCCCCAGCCTTACAGGCCCCATATGCTGAACTAGAAAGCAGTTTAGTAGCTGCCAAGATGACTTAGTGGCGAAGGTTCATGGGAGGCTTCCGGTTAGGTTTCTGCCTTATGTGACCCCACATCCACCTGTGTGCAGTGAAACTACATCACTACTAATGATAACAATGGAGACTGCTTCGAGCCCTCCTCTGCCACCTTCTCTCAATAAAATAAATATTTTTTTGAAGAAACTAAGTATCTCCAATTTCCTAAAATACCAAGGTCGTTTTGAATTCCAAACTAATTTGACTTCAGTGTTATTTACCATTCTTTTTCTTAAAATCCTTTGTGGTATGTGTCCTGTTACTTAACACTTTTTCATATTTTCTTCTGTGTTTTGGGATATATACTCCCTCTTTGACTGCATTGCTGGTTTCTTTGTTCATACCTGAATGTTGCACTCTTCAAAGACAACCTTAGATTTTTCTTATTTTCTCATGTGACACTCTATCAAAATTATTTTATCCATACTTATACCTTCAATTACAAAATATATATCATGAACATCTTGATTTAAATACCATTTATACAACCATGGTATATACCTATTCTCAAATTCTGCTCTCTTTTTTTCCTACCAAATAGGTCCCATTTCCATTCAACAGTGCCACTTTTATTAAAAAACAACTAGAATATATCATATTTAATGCTCACCTCAATCTTTTTTCATACTACCTAAGTTTCATCAATATTCTCATTATCTCTTTATTTAGTGACATAATTTATTCCCTTTTCCACTTTACAATCTGAAAACTCCACTTGACACTTTCCTCTTCCTCACCCGCCAAAAGTGAGACAAGCAAGAACCAATGGAAAATCTACCACATAGCAAAACAGTCTGGCATATCAAGTGCTGCTCCAAAATGTTTTGCTCCATGGGGCTTACTTATTTTATCACGTTTTATTTTTAAGAAGTAAAGGCAAATAAATTCATAGTAACTAATAGACTGAAGTTACTATGCCCATTTTGGAAGAAGATCTCTGAAGGAGTTTGGTGAAGGTCCTATGTAGTAGAAAATAAGTGACATTAAAAGAATATGGTTTTTCATTAGAAGCTACACTGAAAAAAAAAATTCACCAGCTAGGGAACTTCTTAGGTGTCCTTAATGGCTAGTAGCTACTCTGTTGGATAAAACACGTTATAGAATATCATCTCAGAGTGTTTTATGGAACATCAATGTTGTAGACAAGTGGTTCTCAAAATGTGGCTATGGACCAGCAATATCAGTAGTCCCTGAAAACTTATTTTAATGCAATTTCTCAGGCCCATCCCAACTCAGATATTTAGGATTGAGGGAGGCAATAATCTGTTATAACAAGCTCTCAAGGTAATTCTGAGGTGCACTAAAGTTCGAGAATCTCTGCATTAGATCTTCTGTCTCTCTCTCCCTAGTCTTTCCCACATGCTCTCTCTCACACACCATTCACATATACTCATACCCACACATGTCCCATGGCTCTTATAAAGTACCTAAATGCTTATGTCTCTATAATGACCCTTTTGTTCTACTGGAAAGTCATTGTTACTTATATCAAAGCAGAAACCAGGTTTGAGGAATGATGGAGTTCATCATGTAAATCTGGTAGATTTTATGATTTGATTTGGTATGAAATTTTAGTTTATTGTCCTAATATATCTCCTTATATGTTGTTGATACATAAAAGAGGCAAACTAGCTCAAAGAGTTAATCACCCCATTGTGTGAGATACATGCTGCAGATCACATTCCCAAGGAGTCTAAGACAACAGGGAGCACTTTTGCAAAGTTTGTTGACAAAATGGTCTTTGGTGAAACCAGTAAAAAAGTGAAGGTATCAAAATAAGGCAAGAGAAGAAGCCAGCTAAGCAATGGTTTCAGCTGAAGTCTAGGCTCAGTCTGATCCCACGGAAGTTTTGAAGCGTTACAGGCAATAAAATACTGTCAACTTGAGCAGAGAACCAACATATTATACACCTTTAAAAATATGTCATTGACTGAGGGCTGCATCCAGGATAAGATGATTACCTTCCAAGCATTTTTCGAACAAATGGGCTTGTTTGTTGGCTGAGAGAAATTCTCAGAAAAGGGGTATAACTGTGAGCTGTTAGCAGTCAAGAATCCACAGCATTTAGGGTATATGTGCCCTTGGATAATACACTGGCTCCGGACAAAGCACTGACAGTGTCTACTACAAAATCCAACATTAGAGAAAAGGGGTTGGAAAGACAAGTCAGAGTTCAATTTTGTTAATGTTGATTCCTTTGGAAATTTCCCCATGCTATAGCTAAGTATTCTTTGTGCCTTGGAAGGTGGTGATCAGAAGCAATAATGTACTAGCGTATTAGATTTGCAGTGGATATTAGGGAGAATGCAGTGTTTCTTCTGGGCAGGTCATTAGAAATAATTACAGGATGTTCCATATTTTGTACTTGTTGTAGCTTAGGCCTAGAGAAAAAAGTGACAAATATTAGGTAGTGATAAAGTGAGTCACTAAATGTGCAGCAGGATTAAAATATCATCATGGACCAATATTAAATTAATCTGTCAAACTAATATAGGAAATTATGAAAGATTAAAAAAAGATAATCTTTTCTTTTTAAAATATGTGAGCTCTTTATAGTGGCATTCTAGAAGCAGTCTTTTTTACTTGTCCACTGGTGACTTCAGAAAAAAAGAATCTAATTTGGTTATAAGTGCAGACTCTTGCTACTTCTCAGTTCTCACTAAAGCTGCAGCAGTTAAATCCATCTATTTATAGGGTTGGCCCTAAGGGACCATTTGGAGAGTAGTGAGGGAAGTGATTTGTCACCTACTATATCTAGTTGCCATGGAATATTCACTTTCTCATTATCACTCCATGCAAATCATCCACTTGCCCAAATGGATACGTATATTTGTCAGAGCACCCTGTGAAGAAAACATTTTTGCTGTGAAATTTTGAAATTCCTTAGATTCTTAATTACATTTAAAAAAATATACAGATATTAATCTATTTCTTAATTTCCTGAAGTTTCAATCTGCCATGAAATAGTTCTTTCCCTAGGAAGACAGCTTTCTTGTGTGAAAAAAATAAAACACATTATTATATTTGATAACCAAAACAGATGGATCACAATCTACTTGTTAAAGCAAATAAGCAAAAAGGCCTAGAGATTTGATCTTGTTTGTTATCTCCTCTCCAATTGTTCTCATTACTTTATACTTATTTTAATATAATTATGAAGTATATAATTATGAACTCCATTTTAATTCCTTTTTAATAAGGCAAATCATAAAATAAATAATTGAGATATTAGTTAAGTGATTTATTTTTTCTTTCTTATCTAATGATTGGTGCTATAGATAATAATATAATACAGAGACATTTTCAAATTATTCAGAGGGTGGGAAGATTAACCATTTTTCTGAGGGCTTAAATAGAGTGGATACTGGCATCCTTTGATTTCTAAGTTCCTTAGGGGGACAGATAGCGGAATATACAAGACAGAAGAACAAGACACACAAAGTTAATGGTAGCCACACCGCTGTTCAGAATGATTCCTTCTCTTTGAAGCCTCACAAATTTCAGTGTTGTTTATGAAGGCTTCCAAATATAAAAGAGTTTAGTCCAATTACAAAGTAAACTCGGATATTGATGAACATGATATTGGGTGGGAGGAGAGGCTTAGATCCAGTGCAAATTTTTTGTAGCTAGTTGTGAAAACTAACACAGAGGCAAGCTTCCCCTCTTCCAAATGTGACTTGTTTCTTTACCAGATAATGGATAACCAGATGCAGTTTACTCCTTTAATTTATCACCAGTGTAAACTAATGTGGGTGATTACAATTTTGATTATTTAATTATTTATTTAGTCACAGAAAGACAGCAGAATAACCTATATTCTGTCATCACCAGTGAGCTGACATAAACAAAATACCAAATATTTGGTAAAACTTGGTAAAAAGTTAAAATGTAAGAATATGCTATCAGGAAGATGAATTTCTGTGGTAGGATATTGCTTGACTATGTATAGATGACACAACAATCATGTAGCTGTGTCTATGATTGATAGATGATGACAAGAAGGAAGAAAGAAAAAAAAACCCGAAGAGGTAGCAAAGATCTCATTTCCTCTCTATCTTCCATTAAGTATGAGATATATATTCATTCTAAAAGCTTCACAGGGGAAGTCGGGATGGCTCATCAGTTTAAGTACCCACCTCCAAGCCCCGGGAACTGAGGATCCGATCCCAGCCCTAGTCTGTGCAGACCCATATGATGAACTGGGGTGTGCCCCCAGTTTGGCTCTCACCAGGGTGAGCTTCCCATATAGGAAGCCTCCGGTTCAGTTCCTGGCCAGGGGCAAGCCTCCCGTGTGGGACGTCCGGGGCCCCATTCCTGCCCTGTGCATCCCCTGCCCACCTGTGTGAAACAAAACCATGTCAAAAATTGATGCCGTACAATTATGGAGACTGCTCTGGGCCTTCCCCCCTTCTCTCTGTCTCTCTCTGTCTCTGTCAAAAACAGTAAAATAAATCTTTAAAAGCTTCATGTATTATATTTTAATGTATTATAGTTATGTTTACTTTTTTATTCAATTATAGTTGATATTTACTGTATTTTTCCATGTACAAGATGCTCCTATGCATAAGACAACCCCTACTTTTCTAACACAACATTAAGAAATCAATACACAGGTTACTCTCGTGTATAAGACGACCTCCACTTTTTGGTCTAACAATTTTAGACAAAAGTATCATCTTATACATGGAAAAATATGGTAATATTATTTTATATTAGTTTCAGGCATATAGCATAGTGGTTAGACAAGTTTTACATATTATAATGAATACATGAGGTAAGAGCATTCTTATTGCCCACTACTTATTGAAAGTCTATCTAGAGTAATAAGAAGATACATAAATAGGTAGATGAAACAGGTAGAAGACTGTGTAAATGCTAAAAATAAATTGCATGTAAATTTAATTGTTAAAAATAAGCATCATTCTACCCATACATGTTTATACTAGGCATAGACAAACACCATTCCTCTGCTTATAGATACTGGTTGTAAAAAAAAATTCTCACTACTCTTTTTACTATAAGTATTCTAGACTAGGCTTAACAAATTTGTTTTTCAAATATGATTCTAGATTGTATTAGTAAGTACCTAAGTTTTCAGTCAGTGGTAGAAGAAAGGCTTTTGGAAAAGACGGAATACTTGTGTCCTCCCACTCTTCCCCCAATTTATATGTATTGAGGCCCTACTGCCCAAGGTGATGGTACTTGGGAGGTAATCAGGGTTAGATTAGGTTATGAGGTTGGGTTCCTTGTGATGGGATCAGTGCCCATATAGGAAGAGGAAGAGACTGGAGCTCTCTCTCTCTCCAGGAGCAGGAAAAGAGGAAAGGCCATGTGAGCTCTCAGTGAGTAGGTGGCTCTCACTGGACACTGAATCTGCCAGGACCGTGATGATGTGCTTCCCAGACTCCAAAACTGTGAAAAATCAGTGTCTGTTGTTGCAGTCAACCTAGTCCACGGCATTTTGTTAAAGCTGCCCAAACTAACTACAACAAATGAACTTTGGAAAATAGAAATAATTAGCATGACATTTTAAGTTTGTTTGATTAAACTCCCTCATTATCCTGGAGTTTAACACTATCCATTCTCAATATTTAATAGGAACTCATACATAGAAAGCTTTCTGTTAGTTATATTGTGAGAGGAAATGGTGCAGCAACTTTAAGGTAAATTTGAAGCATGTTTGGACAGAGAAGTAATTAAAATAATGAACATTGAAAAATTGGGATCTGAACATTTAAAAATTGGAATTGAAATATTGATGTGAATACATCCAAATTATTGAATACTTTATAAAATATACAGAAAAAATAGGAATAATAAGAACTCACAGTCTAGCTGCGGGCAACTTTTTTTTTTTTTGGTCTGAATTGTCATTTGATAATTTTTTGAAGATATATGAAAAATCATCAAACGATAAATTGTTGTAGTTTTTTGGTGGTAAGATATGAAGCATATTTTAGATTCCTATCTATATTCTTTCATGTTGAAAATATTTCATCTTATAGTTAATAATTAGAAATGTATAAATCACTTAACCAGGCTTTTAGCCTTGTCACATACCTAGTTTTTGTTCTTTCGGAACTACTTCTTGTCCTATACCTCAAAGTAATATTGTGATAGGATGGCCTTTCTTGCTGGATTTCTACTTCATGGTTAAAATTAAATTTTATTTAGGTGATGGTGATTAGTTTGTGCTCTGTACATTTGTGTTTCAATCCTGTTGGGAGCATTCTATGAGAGCATGATGCTAGTCTGTGTCAAAAGAGTATTGTAAAATGCTCTTAAACTACAAATTCATATATACGGAAATCCCATCTCAATACAAAGAATGCAAATACATTACCCAAAAGAATACTTGTTCTTTCCAGGTGAAGAATATTGAAACATATATATCAGCTGCTCCTAGTCATAACACTTAAGTGGAGACATTTTTAGGTAAGACATGTATCTGAAGATGCAAAGAAGTTTAAATCTAGGCACAAGGCAGGGATTTATATGCGATCGTGCTGTCTTTCATCTTTAGCAAAGCTGTTTGTTTTTCTTCCCAATGTATTTTATTGAAGGCACTAGGCAGCAAATCTCATCAAACAGATCTCAACATCCTGGTGTGGAAATTAAGTACTGACTTCTATTTCAGACAGATGTCCTTAACCATGGTTTAAAACGGTGCCCAAATTTTACTTTGGTGATTTCCATAATTTGCTCCCAAAAGGCATTTTAAAGTTAATTTGTGACTTTGTAAGAATTGTAAACTTCATCACTAAATATTGTTTTTCTTCTTTTATATTTTCAAACATAAGTGTGTAAAAGAGGAAAACAGTAGGACTCAACTGCTTAATATAGAAACAATAAACATTTAGAAGTCAGTATGGGGCAGAAAAGGTAGTAAGGTAGTAAAGACTACTTGTCATAAACCTGTATTTCCTCTTTTGATGTTTTGTCAACCTCAGGATTCCTTGCTTTTTGTTTCTCAAATTATTTAGTGTCCTCAGGTGTCTCCCTAACTAAACCCCCTAAGTCTGTGTACTTCACTCAATAAAAAAAATTCCAAGACCCAAAACTATAATAACATTTTACCAAAAAATATAATTGCTGTAGTTCACAATTTAGCCATTCATTTAGAAAAAAATGCTTAGAAGATTAATTAATTAATTGTAAACTACAAAAATCTTAATTAATATGACCTGTTTTCTGAAATATCTACATTTCTACAGCAATTAATATGACCTATTTTAGACATCTACATTTCTAAAAAAAACAAACCCTACATTGTATACAAAGGTCCATTAAAATGTTAGATGTTTTTACACAGCACTATACATTCTAGAAATCTTTAAAAGGTAACAATTTTATATACTTTCTAAAGTCATTCAAATATATAAAATATGTATTACAGTGCTATTTATAATATTTAAAAAAAACATAAATGTCCAGAAATAGATAAAAAGATTTTATCGCAATATTGTGTGATTATGTAAAATTATACAGCATTATATAGTAATTAACAGTTAATGTTTACTAATAGTTTATGCATTCATTAAAATTTTACAATTTATCAAGATGCTAAAATGTATTAATAAAATTATTATATCTATAAACCTTTGTATACATAACTATGTGCAATCTAGAAAATATATAATTCTCTAAATGATGATCACTAATGTGTTCTGTGAGAGTATGGATGTCTTAATTTACATTTCCTCAATAAAATATGTTATAGAGAATTGCTCTTTATATGCTCATTTGCATATAAACACACCTTGGTGTGATTTCTGCCAAAATATTTTATCCATTTTTTAATTAAAAAAAAATTTAATGATGAGTTTTAAGAGTTCTTCATCTATATTGGATAGCAGTCCTTTATCAGATGTGATAATTTTTCCCAGTCTGAAGGTTGCCTTCTCATTTTCTTAACATTGTGTTTCATAGTACAGAAATTTTAAATTTTAATAAAGTCTAGTTTACCAATTATTTCTTTTATGGATCGTGACCTTGGTGTTTATTTAAAAAGTTATCACCATACCCATAGTTATCTAGATTTTCTTGTCTGTTATGTTAAAGGAGTTTTATATTTTATATTTAGGTCTATAATCTATTTTGAGTTTTGTGAAGGATATAAAATTTGAGCCTAGTTTGATCTTTTATGTGTTGTTGTGTGCAGTTGTCTAGCTGTTCTAGCACCGTTTCTTGTATAACCTATTCTATCATTGTATTATCAATGATCAGTTGATTATACCTTTAGTTATGAAGATTTATTTCTTGGATCCCTACTCAGTTCCATTAACTGGTTCTTTGTTCTTTCACTGATGCCACACAGTCTTGACTACTGTAGCACTCTAGCATGGTAGTGGCAGTTCAACTTTCTTCTTCTTCAGTACTGTGTTGGCTATTCAGGTTCTTTAGCCTCTCCACAGAAGCTCTATTAGTTTGTTGTAATCTAACGTAAATTTTCTGGGGGTTGACTAGAATTGCATTGAATTATAGATTAAGCTAAGAAGAACTGACATACTGACAATGCTGAGTGTTCCTATTCATGAACTTGAAGTCTTTATCCATTTATTTGGTTAATCTTTGATTTCATTCATCAGAGTTCTATAGTTTTTATCATATCGATCTTATACTTATTTTGTTAGGTTTAAACCTAAGTATTTTGTATTTTGTGGTGTTCATGTAAATAATATTATGTTTTTAATTTCAAATTCTACTTGTTTATTTCTTGTATGTAGGAGACACTGACTTGTATATATTAACCTTGCATTAAAAATAGTTTTAGGGGTTGCAGGGATAGCTCAACAGGTTTAGTGCTTGCCTTGCAACCGTGAAATCTGGGGATCAAATCTTGGCCCCAGCCTGTGCAAACCCACATGCTGAACTGTAGTGCACAGCTGGCAAACACCAGGATGTCAGTGAAGGTTTTGTCTCCCACGAAAGAAGCCCCCATTTTGTTTCTGCCCTGTGTGGCTCCCCATCCACCTGTGTGGAATGAAACTGTCAAAAAACGAATGATGTACAACTATGGAGATTGCTCTGGACCCTCTCCACACATCTCTGTCTCTTTCTCTCTCTCTCACCTCTCAAAAACAATAAAAATAAATCTTTAAAAATAGTTTTAAATTTATCTTAAGATTTATATTTGCATCATGTGTTATTTATAAATGTAATGCTTTAGGCCACAAATTGGGGTTTTACCAGTTATTTTTATATTACTGATTTCTAGTTTAATTCTTTGGTAGTCTGAAAATAAACATTTTATTATTTCTATTAAAAATGTTAAGTGCTTTATGGCTCAAAATGTATTTATCTTTGGTGAATGTTCCACATTAGCTAGAAAAAAACGTGTATTCTACTGTTGTTGCATGAAGTACTCTGTAAAAGTCAATTATATCCAGTTGATTAATGGTGATGTTGAGTTCAACTACATCCTTACTGATTTTCTGCCTGCTAGATCTGTCCATTTGTGATAAAGGGGTGTGGAAGTTTCCAACTTAGATAGTGGATTAATCTATTTCTCTTTGCAGTTATATTAGTTTTTTGGCTCATGTGTTTTGATGACAGACTGTTAGACACATACACATTAAGGATTATCCTTCTTGGAGAATAAACCTCTTTGTCATTTTATAATGTCCATTCTTAATCTTATATTTCTAAATTCTGCTCTATTTGAAATTAATATCATTACTCTCACTTTTTATTACTGTTATTATACTATATATTTTTATTCATGCATTTACTTTTAAGTTTTATGTCTTTGTGTTTGTTTGTTTATTTATTTATTTATTTATTTATTTAGTATAGATGGATCTTGTTTTTTGATTGACTCTGACAATCTCTGTCTCTTATTTGGACTACTTATATTCCAAGTGACGATTGATGTAATGGAATTAATATCTACTGTATTTATTACTATTTTCTCTTTGTCTCCTTTGTTTTTGTTCCATTTTTTGCCTTTCACTTTTGCCTTTTGCCTTTTGTGGTTTTAAGTGAGCATTTTATGATTTTATTTTCTCACACTTCTTAGCCTGTCAGTTATACATTTTTTTGGACAGAAAGTAGTTTAATTGGTGAGTAAAGTCAAGGCAGAACTGAAGCCCTTTTAAATACAAGGCTCACCATATTTTCAGGGACCACAATTAGAAAAGTATTTGACGCCACAATAAACTGGGACGAGTTGCTTTTCAACTACCCCATCATTAAATTCATGTGCATTAAACTTGTTTTAATTTTACTTCTTGGAGAATAATGTGTTTTATACTATTACTAGCTGATCTAGCGATCAGGTAACTTGAATTTGGCTGTGTAGAGAGCCTCCATCACATGAGCCTTGTTCACCAGC
>PVKE010049576.1:0-11225 GCA_004027555.1 Craseonycteris thonglongyai | reverse complement strand
ACCTCCTGCTTAAAACCCAAAAGGTCAGAAGGATCGTGAGGCCCCGCTTTCACGGTCTGTATTCGTACTGAAAATCAAGATCAAGCGAGCTTTTGCCCTTCTGCTCCACGGGAGGTTTCTGTCCTCCCTGAGCTCGCCTTAGGACACCTGCGTTACCGTTTGACAGGTGTACCGCCCCAGTCAAACTCCCCACCTGGCATTGTCCCCGGAGCGGGTTGTTTGTTAACAAACTTTGTTAAGTTTGTTAAACTTATTGGGGTGACACTGGTTGGAAAAAATAACATTGTTCCAGGTGTACTATTCTATATTACATTTTTCATGCATTGCATTATGTGCTCACCACCTGGAGTCCATTCTCTTCCCTCCTCCCCAAGCCCCTTCCCCGCCTTATTGTCAGGTAACCACTAAACTATTGACTGTGTGATTGACACTTTCAATGGCCACATTTTTTACATATAAACTGTTATTTCTAAATATTTTATCTTTTTACTCTTGTTAAAATAGTATCTTCACTGTCTATATATTTTTGATTGAATAATTTCTATACAAAAAGTTAATTTTTATATTTATTTTTGTAGCTAGCATTTTCAGTTAATTCCCTTATTAATTGTAAGAACTAGGAATGGTCTTTTATAAAGATTTTTAAGTAGACAATCATATTGCTTATATTCTAATGTATATAACTCATTATTTCATTTTCTTTTGTCTTATAGAGGGGCACATCTTGTTCATTCATGAGAGTTTGCAGATAAATAATTATGGTGGTTCTGGATGGCATGTCATTCTTGTTCTGGGTTCAATGAAAATGTCTCTATTGTTTCACTATTAAATATGATGTTATCAGTTGATATATTTTCAAATAGCAAATTTTAAAAACTACATTCTGGAAGCTAGTAATGTGATGATATAATTTTCTTCTTTAACTTTTTATTGTTTTATTGCTTATATCAAAATAATTATGTTAATATAATTGTATGAATAAATTACCTCGTGTTGAAACATCCTTACTTTACTGTGCATTTGGACAGACTTGAACACCATTATGAGAATACCATTCTCTTCTGAGTTATCTCCTACTTTTTTTTTTCTCTCTCTCTCTCTTTGGGTCAGTCTTTTTTAGTTTCTTCTCTCTAATCTCTTAATGTTGAAGTGCCCCAAGGCACTTTGTTTTCTCTCTTTCTACCCTGAAATTACCAAGTCCCATGATTTTAAATACTATGTATGTGCTGGAGACTTACCAATTTAAATTACCTCCAGTTCAGATTCTTACCCAAACCTCAAACATGTTTATCTAGCTGCCTATTTGATGTTTCCTGTTGGACATCTAAATTCCTCTTAAATGTAATCTTGTTTAATCATGTCAGATCCTTTGATGCATTAGAGGTATGGTTTACTAGTCTTTTGCTTAGAATTTTTGCATTTTCATTGGTGAGACTGTTATATTAATATTCTTTTTATGTGGTGATATTTTAGTTTGGCTTTAGCATCACAATTATGGTAGCTTTAAGAACAATAAACATGTTTTCAATGTTTTTCATTGCTGGAGGTATTAAAGTAGCATAGGAATGATGTGTGTTCTGAAAGAAAAAAATCTGCCATAAAACTAAGTGTGGCTTACCTTTGGACAACTGGTTCAATCTCTTCCATCTTTTTCTTTTTTAGAAAATTGTTTTTTATTTATAATTCTGATTTTAATGTTAACAAAGTATTTGCATATAATTTAAAAATCTCTTCTCTTTCCTCATGTGTGTTTGTATTATTGTGTTCTGATAAACTCATAGCTCATTTTTCTGTTTATAGATGGGTTTCTAAATGATAAAGAGGTTGTAACTCCTTTTTTTCCTTGAATACAGTTATATGTTGCTTAATGATGGGGATTTGTTCTGAGAAATGTGTTATTAGGTGATTATGTCATTGTGCCAACATCACACAGTGCACACTTATATAAACCTAGATGGCATAGCCTACTACACACTTAGGTTAGATAGTATCACCTATTGCTCCTAGGCCACAAGCTTGTACAGCATGTTACTGCACAAAACAAAATGAGATGAAATCAAGCACAAGAGAAAATGATGAAATTAATAGATGTGGTAAACATGAGATATGAGGCTGCAACTGGCATAATAAAGAATACTGTAGTATAGCCAACTATTTTTATACATAGAAAGAGTACTCTTCAAAATAATAAAACATATAGTACATAAACCATAGTAGCATAGTCTAGTCATATTGTATCATTAAGTATTGTGTACTATCATAATTATATATACCATACTTTTGTATAACTGGCAGCACACTTGGTTTGTTTATACCAGCATTACCGTGAATGCATGTGTAATGCATTAAGGCATTGTGCTATGACATTATAATGGCTATGACATCACTAGGTAATAGGAAATTTTCAGCTTGATTATAATCTTTTAGGGCCACTATCATATATGTGGTCCTTTGTTGACCAAAACATTGTTATAAGGCACATGACTGACTGTGTGATTTGTTTCAATGTCTAAATGTATCATCTTCCCATTTGAAAGTAGTAGAACAACCAGAAAGTTAAAATGTCTATATCAGCAATGAAAAATAAAAATCAGTTCTTATAATATAAATTTATTTTTAGTGTTGGAAAGGGCTTCAGAAATCACTATGGCCAGTGGTTTCAGCCTCTTTATTTTGTGAGAAAAACCAAAGATCTAAGTAAGTAATTTTCTTAATTGTACACCTCTTTGTTGCAATTTGTTACATAAGAAAGAGGACAGTTTTATTTGTTTGTAAATATCATAACTTTTAAATTTAAGCATTTATTAAAATGTTCCGTAGATAAACCGATAATGATGTGCAATGCTGCAGCATTTTAACAGATGGTTGTTTTTGACATAGTGTTTTAGAAAAGTAACATGATGACATTCTGTATTTGCTAGAGCAGACAGAAATTTTGCAAGATGTTAAGCCAGCTTATATTTAAAAAGACTAGAGAACTAGGGCTGAGAATTCTGACCTCAGCCAGAGTGTGCCAGCCTAATTCTTCATGTAAGTACTTTTTTTTTTTTTTTTTTTACCACAGCTGGGGACATTTGGCAACACCTGGAGACATTTTTGGTTGTCACAATTAAGGGGCTGGCAGGTGGTGCTACTAGTATCTAGGGAGAAAGAGTTAGGGCTACTGCTAAACATTCTACAATGCACTCAACAATCTCCCATAACAAAGAATTATCAGGCCCCAAATATCCATAGTGTCAACACTGAGAAAATATGACCTAAGATGATGAGTCTTAAGTTGATTTTACCAGTCCTATATTTATAGTTGCTTGTGATCTCTTCAAAATGGATACTACATTAAACATTTCCCAAAGTGTGTTCCATGAAATATGAGTCCTATCAGATAGTCTGTTAGGAGAGAGCAAATATGCTTGGGAAACAATATATTATTATTATGACCTATTGAAGATCCTCACTGACAACTGTCTTATTAAAGCCTCTGACTCACCCTGCAGTGAGAATTCACATACCTTTGCTTAACCCAGAACATTTTACCTCTATTATATCATGCAATATTTTGACATAGCCTCTGTGAACATTACTGAGAAGAGGGCTCAAGAAATGCAGTCACTATGCTTTATAGTTCTTAAGGTCCTTTCAACTTTGATTTCACTGGATTCTATCAACCATTCCAGAAGATATAATCCTAAAATAATTCAGCATTTCTCTCAAATAATCCTTTCATCATAACTATTCTTCCTCTTTCATTTTCTAAAGCCAGTAAATAATTTTTTATCAATTGAGATAAATGTATTAATTTTCTTATTACAAAAGATTATTTTAGAAGATATAAAATACAAATAAGCAAAACAAAAAATTTCCCATAACTCCTCCAGTTATTAACACTTTCTTATATTTTCATATCTTTCTGCCAATGTATTTTAAAACCAAATAGCACTATAAATGCTTTTTATAGACTTGATATTTTTAAGTTAATATTAACATTATAGAATTTTAAAATTTAATATTATTACTATATTCTGATAATAACAAAATGAATATTCAAGTATCAATTGGGTAACTGATGGATATTTTCTTAGATGATGGGTATTTTATTACATAAAGCATATGATGCTTTATCTAAGGAGTTCCCTATTAATATAAACTACTGGTTCTATTTTGGGCAAATTTTTACAAAACTCTAAAGCCTGTGTCCCCCACAGTGCCATCCTTCTCGACTGCACAGCAGGAGGTGAGTGGTGGGTGAGTGAGCGAAACTTCATCTGTATTTACAGCTGTTCTCCATCACTGGCATTACTACCTGAGCTCCACCTCCTGTCCAATCAGCGGGGGCACTAGAGTCTCATAGAAGCACAAATCTTATTGTGAACTGCATGAGCATCCACTCTCCACTGGTCTGTGGAATAATTATTTTTCATAAAACCAGTCCCTGGTACCAAAAAAGTTGAGGACTGCTGCTCTAATGAACAACTTGTACATAGTATATCTTTTCATAAATTCTTAATTATTTCTTTGGGAAAATTGCTATAATTGGAATTATTGAACTAATAGGTGGAGAAATGGTATACTTCCGGGGGTGTGGTGATAGTGATGATGGATGTACACTTTAAGGCTTCGGTACTGAATAGTAGCCTTTTAGAAAGCTGTACAACTTGACAAAATCAGTAGTAGCATATAAAAGTGACATTAGGTATTTTATTTTATTATTTCGTATTTTAATAAGAACATTTAACAAGAGTTCTGTCTTCTTAACAGGTTTTTTAAGTATGCAATACATTATTATACTATGTTTTTATATTGCTTGTATTTGTATCTTTCCCTTTTCCTCTGCTGTTAGGGGAGGACCCATTCTTTACTTCAAGCTTCCTGGTTGTCATACTGTTGTACCTGCTTCCATTTCTTTGCTCACGTGGGCTCAGTTCAAATTCTTTTTTTCTTTAAAAAGACCTTCCTATGTCAATTAGCAACAAATCCCACAGTTCACAGTTAGATGTAACCTTATGTTATGTTTAATTGACCAGCTTATAGGCACTATTTAGAGCTCAGATCTGAGCACTCACCATGTCTCAGTCACCGTTCTAGGACTCAAGGCTGTAGAAATAGGGCAGACACAGCCCTAACTGTTAAGCTGTTTGTGGTTTGGAGAGAAACCAGAGAAGCAGATGTGAAAAGCACTATTACAGCAGTAAAAAGGGTACCACAGGGGTAGAGATTGGGGATTTGATTGGTTTGATGCTAGGGAAGGCTTTCTGGAGGCAAGATCCTTGAGGGAAATTTGGAATAATAAAAGAGAGTTCTGAGATGTAAAGGATGAATAGGTGAAGGCATATAAAAGTGTGTACATTTGTATGTATATTAGTATAACATGTTGAGAAAAGATGGGAAAGAACATGAAATAGGAGGGCTGACCAGAGGAAAAATCCAGCCATTGTCAATGTAGCAAGAATGGTTGGGTGCTTTCCTGACAGCCCTCCTATACCTGGAGGAGGAGCATGAAATGAGCTGGAGAGATTGGATGAGAGAGGACAAAGACTGAAAGGCTGTATGGATGCTGCTAAGATATACAGACTTCATCTTGATGATACTAGGAATGGGGTGGGTGGATTGACTGAAGCAAGGATGCTGGAAAGCCATGTTTATAGTTCTTGGCATGCCCACAGTACTAACCAAAGGGCTGGTCTCAAACTTGTGGTCTCAAACTTGTGTGTGTGTGTGTGTGTGTGTGTTTTGGACTTAAGGATTCGTGGAAATGTCACTTAATTTCCTTGAGCTTTAGCCTCCTAATTAATAAGATGATAACATTTACAATTAAACTCCTAGTATAGGACTTAAAATAGTAGGAATGGAGCATATTATTTAGTGAAAGTAGAGTTATAGTCTCCCCCTCCTGTTTGGCTTGAGTACATTTTTTTTTTTTTAAAGATTTATTTTATTGATTTTTGACAGAAACAGAGACAGAGAGAGACAGAGAGAAGGGGGAGGGCCCAGAGCAGTCTCCACAGTCGACATTAGTTTTTCATATGTTTCACTCCACAGGTGGGCATGGGGCTGCGCCGGCAAGAACTGAACTGGGGGCACACCTCAGTTCAGCACGTGGGTCCGCATGGGCCGGGGCCAGGACTCGATCCTCGGTCCCCGGGGCCCCAAAGCAAACGCTCAACCCGCTGAGCCATCCCAGCCTTCCCTGAGTACATTTTTGATGCATGGGAGTCCTGCTACATCTACCTCAACATCATTTAATGAGGTTATGATATGTGAGGCTTCTTTATTTAATCATTTGAGTTGCTTTGCGAGACATTTTTACTTGATTATACACAGGAGAGAGATGAATAGAATTTGGTGGGCAAGAAAGACCTCTTTCAGAGAAATCATATTTTTTTATATGGAAATGAAAATTATTTTTATTTTACTGAGAGAAAGGGGACTTTTGTTTATGATATCTAATTTTTAGAAATTTAATTATAACTCAATATAAAGCTTTAGATTCTGAAAACATAATAGTAATTATAATAGACACCTTTGAATTCTTTTTCTTGCATGGGATTTGTACTCAATTTAAGAACTCATTTAACAATGAGGCTTAAAATCATATTTATTTGCTACCTAACTTGTCTTTCAACCAAAAAAACAAAAACAAACAAACAAGAAAACCTTGCTATTTTCTAGTGATAGCTTATTTTTTTGTGCAGAGTTAAGATGCTGATAGCAACTCTTCACACTTTGTGGGCTAGCCTTACCTAGTTATAGAATAATTTACTACACTGGCAAAGAATGCTCAGAAACTGGAATTATTCAGGAGGAAAAATTCTCTAAATTCAAATTGCTGTATTATAAGTACAAGCAAATTGTATTAGCTTTCTTCAAAGACCTTATTAAAAAGCCTTTAGCAGTCTTGCTATCCCCATGAGGTAGCTGCTTCTGACTTTGTATATGGCTAAACTGAAGTTAAATGATTTGTTCAGAGTCAAAGGAAATGGTTCTGTGTGACTTGGTATTGAGAAAAAGTGTTATTTCTTAGGAAAGGTTCTTGGACTTTTACTCAGATCACTGGTCCAGACCTGCCCACCTTCCTGTAGCCAGAACACTGCATGTAGCCCAAATGGACTGCCTGGGACAATTGGGCAAATTTAAAAGGATCTCCTTTTTTGTATGCGTGATCAATCTCAAAACTCAAGCAATTGCTATCTCAACAAAATTGAAATGACAGCTCACCTAGTATATTTGGGAGAGAGATTGTAAAATGTTTCCCATTTTCCATGAAAGTATTTGAGGAAGTGCAGAATATCATCTCAAGGTGAACTGTACTTATATAATTATAAACTATGTATTGATATCTGACATAAATATTTTTAAAAAGAAAAGAAAACCTATAGCTATCAACTAGCATTTAAGCATTTGAGACACTTAAAGATATATGT
This sequence comes from Craseonycteris thonglongyai, assembly GCA_004027555.1. Taxonomy (NCBI): domain Eukaryota; kingdom Metazoa; phylum Chordata; class Mammalia; order Chiroptera; family Craseonycteridae; genus Craseonycteris; species Craseonycteris thonglongyai. Next base: position 3,807 of record PVKE010049576.1, on the reverse strand, counting down.
TTCCCTAAAAAACTAAGGTGGTTCATTGGCAGGAATGCATTTTCTACCTCTAAGTAGGCACATTAATATATTGGTTAATATATTGTTAAATTTTAATAGAAAAAAATTTCCATTCCCTCAATTTATTTGGCAATATGTAGCACTTTATTTACCTTGTATTTTTTGCCACCCCCTAGGACTCATGAAGAAAAATGTTTCTCTTTTTCAGATATTTTGAAAATATTGTAAGTAGGGAAAAATGAACCATTTAGTGCTTCAGTTACATTAATAATTATTACCAGCAGAGTCTAACCTGGCAACTCTGACAATAATAGTCTATGGTGAGAATCTATGTCTTGGATGAAATGTGCAAGTCTACCTCTCCTACACCTTAATGATCCTTGCATGACTAATACACAGTGACATTTAAGGAGCACTCATCTAAAACTGTTAATATTCATTTTGAAAATATTCATCTGTGGCATATTCACCAGCAAGTAATGCAGTTGAAAAATTATTAACCCCTTCTTCATTGGTGTTATTGAATATTATAGTATTTGTGCTTTCTGATTACATTCTGTTAATATGACCAACACTATACTATAGAGTAGGTTAGGTGTTTAAAACACAATAGAAAACATTATTAGAAATGCAATACATAAAATGATGAGACACTTTTGGGAGGTCTATAAAATGTGGACTCCAGAGCATTAATAGTACAGTGGGAAATAACCTGAGAAGGACATTTAGGAAAGTGATTAGAATTATAAAGTGATGAAGGTACTAAGATAAAAGGAGTCTATGGAGCTAACTGGGTTGTGCTAGATACAATTTATCACACAATGACTGAAAAAATGTCTGAAGTGTTCATATTCATTAATATGGTAACCATTGCCCTAAATCAAGAGAAAGTCTTCAAGTTATTTTAAGATAGTATATTTGTAAAGATTTAAAGAGTGAAATTGTTCTGTTTGACTTCGTTGATTTCACTAATAGCAATTCTCATTTTAAAATTTCCAAGTCTATGTATTATGTGGAGCTTGTCATCTCTCATCTCTCATCTCGCTCTCATGTTATATATATAATATCTTTATCTACCTACTTGGTTTTATTTTTAACTCCCCATCCTGAACTCAAGGATTAGAGCAAAAGAAGTAGGACAATGAGAACTCAGTAAGACACATTGATTGTCCTCACCTCGAGTTGAAGAAATTTCCAGCCTCTTTGTCAGATATGACCAGATGTTTCAATGAGAAGGAACCCCATTACTTTTAATACAGTTTGTTACTGTTTTTCTTTTTTTCCAATTAATTTTCATATTTTAGAACAAATTTAGTTTAATTTTGCAATTTTTATCTCCTGGTTCCCTATGAATTTAGGAACCTATTCGAACTTCATGTTATGTTTCTCCTCAGTATACACCTCGAATTTTGGATTGTGGTATCCTTATTTTAGTATACTTACCTCCTTCACTTGTCCTTGATTTTCTTACTTCTAGTGCCTTACCCTGTGCCTGGGGAAGTTCAGGAAATCAACAAGCGTTTGTTGAGCAGAAAAGTAAATATCCTTTCCGTCTGATCATGATTGTTTCTATTGCTAGCCTCTTGCCTCCAGTTGGGTCTGGGTTGAACTCAACTAATGCATGCACATGTGACCTGCCCAAACTACACTGTGGACTAGAAGAAACATTTCCACAGCCAGGTTTCCAATGGCTTGCTCTGTCATATTTATAGTGTGATGGAATCTACAGAAGAATTTTAAATGCCAGCTTGCTGGAATACTACCTTCCAGCCCCAGCCGTAGGCCCTGCAAGAGTTCAACATACTACTTATACCATTTGACATGTTTAGGAAGGTTTATGGGATGTCAAAGGATATTTCCATTCTTCACCATATACAAGCTTTTCTGTGTTTATGTGAGTGTTTTAAAATTACAGATCTTCATATATTTTTTATTCTCTTTAAAATGCACCTGTCTGTTAATCCCTAGGCCCAAACCAAAGCATATAAAATACTGGTCCACATTTTTATGGATGTATCTTCTTAGACATGGAGACAGCAATTTTACAGTGTGTCCTTCCTCTAGATATCATATTTAGAAAAACAACTGAAGGGGAATGTGATGACCAGGAATTGTATTAAAAGAAAAAACAAACAAACACGAGTCCAGACAGACTGGAGGACAGGACACGTAATACAGACAAACCAAGTTACTGAAAATGTATATATACACTCCCTTTTATTATTAAAACAAAATAAAGATAGGTAAGTGAGAGTAAGTGAAAGCAAGAAAGAGTGAGCATATATGCTGGATGAGAAAATGTCAATAATTTAGTTGAAATCTTAAGTAAAATTTTAGGATTGAAGAGAGAAGACAGAATCAAATCTAAAAGAAAATTAAAATGCAATTGTTAAAATTAAGAATTTAGTGTCATGAAGGGAGAGATGCAACTTCAGAGTATGCAAAAGAGTGAGGAATAAGTAAAATTAGTCATAGGTGTGAGTACTTAGGGAAGTCAGTACCTTCTAATTTATTATTTGGAATGATGGTAGATCTGTAGTTTGAGCAATCAATATTAGGGTTAAAGTTATGGCAGAAACAATGAGAGAAGACTCACTCTGGAATAGTGATTCTTTTTTGACCTTGGGTGCACACTGTAATAAATCAGGGAGCTATAAAAAGTACTGATGCCTGGGTCCCACCCCCAGAGACTAATTGATTGGTTTGGTTGTGGCTAGTGTGCTGAGTTTTAAAAGCTCTCTAGCGGATTTTAACAAGCAGCCAAGATTGAAAATGAGAGCTCTAGAATCAGAGAAGGCTAATATTATTTTAGAAAAAAACTACTGAAGAATATTATTTAGAATTTAGCAGCTTGCCAGGATCCAAAATGTACTTGAGGGAGAAATGTGAGAACTTACAGAGAAGGAAATAGAGGACTGTAATTAAAAGTTGCTTAGAATTGGGCCAGCAGGTAATGGCATTTTCACAAAGAGAAGATAAGAAAAAAGAAGAGTGAAGTAGTTAAGGGAAGTAGACTGGAGCTGAAAGCAGAATCATCTTTCAAAGCTTAGGTAAGCTTTTAATTATTGGTGTTTTTTTTTGTTTTTTAAGATTTATTTTACTGCTTTGAGAGAAAGTGAGAAAGAAGGGAGAGGGCCCAGAGCAGTCTTCATAGTTGTGACATAGTTTCATTCCACACAGGTGGATGTGGGGCCACATGCTGTGGGAGCTAAGCGAGGGGATTCCTGCATTTCCAAGAACCTTTGCCGCAGGGCTCAGTAGTTATCTGTTGTGTTGCAGTTCAGCATATGGGTTTAGACAGGCCTGGGTTGAAATTCGATCACAGGACCTCATGGTTGCAAGGCAAGTGCTCAACTTGTTGAGCAATCTCAGCATCCCCTTTAATCACTCACTTAACAACTATTTACTAGTATCTACCGTACCCTGGCGCTGAGCTTGGTATAATGGATATATCAGTAAACAGTAAATTCAGAGTTGTTGATTTCATGAAGCTAAAATTTTAGTGAAGGGAGAGAGAAAAGGAAGAGGGCAAGGGGAAGAAGGGGAGGGGGAGGCAGAAAAAGGAAGTGTGTTTTGAAAGAACTGTAGATGTAGCAAATGGCACACAGAGCTAACTAGAATCAGACTTTTTGAGAAGGAGTTATATTCCAAAGAACTAAATGTGTTTGTGACTATTAAGATGTAAAATAATCTTTGAGACCCTAAATCTCTGGAGGTAGGATTTAGGCTTAGTCCCAAGGGTGGGGAGTGGGAGGAACATATTCTTCAATGACCCTTTATAAGCCACCAAGTTAGATGATGGAAAAC
>PVKE010049575.1:0-11226 GCA_004027555.1 Craseonycteris thonglongyai | reverse complement strand
TATGGAGACTGCTCTGGGCCCTCCCCCTTCTCTCTGTCTCTCTCTGTCTCTGTCAAAAATCAATAAAATCTTAAAAGAAAACAAAACTAAAAAACAAAACACCATCATGTAAAAGATGACCCCTACTTTTCTAATCTAACATTAAGAAATCAATACTCGGGTTATTCTTGTGTATAAGATGACCCCCAATTTTTGGTCTAACAATTTAGACAAAAATATCATCTTACACACGGAAAAATACAGTAACTTCCAAGAGCAGTGCGTAAAACTGCCTCATTCCCTAATTCCTCATCAGTAATGAATTACTATTCTTAATTATTACGATATGATGGGCAAAATGTGATATTTCATGGTTTAAATTTGCACTAGCCAGACTAAGAGCACTAATGAGCATACATGCTCATTGCTAACTACATTTCTTTTTCTGTGAATGGTCATTGTGCCCACATCCTTTGTGCCCACAAACCTACTAGAATGACTGTCTACAGCAATTCTTCCCATATCAGATTTTTTAAAGATTTATTTTTATTGTTTTTGACAGAGACAGAGAGAGAGACAGAGGCAGAGAGGAGGGAGAGGGCCCAGAACAGCCTCCACAGCCGCACACCGTTGGCTCTTCCACATAGTTTCATTCCACAGGTGGGCGCGGGACTGCACAGGGCAGGAACTGGGCTGGGGTCTCCTGCATTGAGAATGGAACTGGGGGCACTCCCCAGTTCAGCATATGGGTCCACAAAGGCCGGGGCCGGGATTCGATCCTCGGACCCCAGAGCTGCAAAATGAGTTCTCAACCCACTGAGCCATCCCTGCTTCCCCCCATGTCAGATTTTAACACCTAAGTTATATGGTACAGTTCTTTTCCAGATTATATTTTGATTTTTATCTTTTGCCATAAAAAGATGAGTTCACATTAGCAATGGGCACAGTGCCTGACACATAGTAAGCGCCATCTAAATGTTTGTAAAATAAATACAATAAACAGAACTTTCTAATTTTATAAAGTCATATACAATACACCATCTAGTGAAATGCTCCTATGTTAGTAAATCAATAATTCCTTCACAGAGAGCTACATTGATTTCTTTACTAGTTCCTCTATAATTGGACATATAGGTTATTTTCCATTATCACAAATAATGATAAATTGAGATTTTTGTACATAAGTCTTTCAATAAATCTTGCTTTATCATTTTCTTGTGCATTTCTTATACTTAGACAACTTAAATGGCCAATAACAAATATGGAAATATTTGCTGGCTTATCATGTTGACAGACTGCAAATAATGTCACTGGCCTTCTGTAGTCAACCCAAAGCCTCCAAGTTCTAGTAAGTATAAGGTTCATTCTTACCTTCCTAACCATTTCTAATTTCTTCAAGGGTTCCTTGTCTCTTTCTCAATCCTGTATGTCCTCAAGGTTCAGTCCTAAATCTGTAATACTTCTCTCTAGTCTGTGTTCTTCCTGAGACATCTCCATCGCTAACACATCCTCATTTCTCATTTCTATAAGGATTACTCTACATAATTTTTGCTTCTGAATTCCATTCTCTTATTTCTTTGCATGTTGGATGCCACATGGTATTTCCAGATCCTAATATAGTGACTGTGACTTGACATTCCCAAAGCATATTCTTGCACATGTGTTATTGTAGGAGGAAAAGTTCCATTGGCAAATAACTTAAACATGATAAAATGAAAAAGGTTTACTTATTGCAGAACTAGTCAAAAGTTTTAATATGCAAACGAAAAACAACATCTCCACTACATATGAGGGCAATCTAGAAAGTATCCAGCCATGAATACAAAAAATAGAGGCATTTATGGCTGGATTTTTCAGCCCTTATAAGACACCTAAAGTAGTCAATCTCATAGAGAGGTAGTTGCCAGGGCTGGAGGAAAAGAGAAACAAGGAATTATTTGATGGGTACAGAGTTCCAATTTTGCAACATAAAGAAATAGTTTTGGTGATGGATGGATGGTGGTGATGGATGGTATTGATGGTTGCACAACAATGCAATTAACACTAATGACTTGTATACTTTAAAATGGTTAAGATGGTAAATTTTATGTGTATTTAACTACAACTTAAAAAGGGGGGCTACAATATCAATAATTTCTGAACTTATCTATTAATGGGACTATTTTTCTCAGGGCATATGTGATGGGATCATTCCTTGGAACTCACCTTTCTCCTCTCCTAGATGGTAAAATCCTAGGAGCAAGAAACTGTGGTTGGTATTTTTTTTCTTTTTAAGGTTTATTTTATTGAGAGTGAGAGAGAGAGAGAGAGAGAGAGAGAGAGAGAGAGAGAGAGAGAGAGAGAGAGAGAGAGAGAGAGAGAGAGAGAGAATGGGGTAGGGCCCAGAGAAGTCTCCAGTTGTGCATGATTAGTTGTGACATAGTTTCATTCCACACAGGTGGATGTGGGGCCACATGGGACAGAAGAAGTTGAACTGGGGGCCTCCTGCATGGGAGGCAGGAACCAGTTGCACCACAGTTTGGCACATGGATCTGCACGGGTTGGGGCTGGGATTCAATCCCTGGACCTCACAGTTTTGCAAAGCAAGCTCAACCTGCAGAGCTATCCCAGCGTCCCTGGTATTTCTTTATAATTTCACAATACTTGCTGACTGATTTAAAAGTGATTTTATAGCAAGAACAAAACATTTGAGTGTTAGTTTTTCTGTATGTTTTATAAAAGATGAGTTTTGTGGGTATTTATGAACCCTGATAAGGTTTAAAACAGACTAAAATAAAAAAGTTTTATGGCAAGATCTCATGCATTGACTTGATATCTGTACCAGGATTCATGTAAGTGCTTTCCTCAAAAGATCATTTTTGGAGGAAGAGAAAGTCACCATCATTTACCAGATTCTATATGCTGAATCAGAACATCTATTTAAAACATAAAACCCCCACTGGAGTATTAGTAGCCAGATTTTGAAGTGTTATTCTACTTGATTCATTGACTTTATTAAGGTTACTGTAGAAGTGGTTGACAGAGCAGACTTGAAGAAACAGTGACTGTTTCTTCTGCTGCTTACACTCTTCTTTGCAAAAGCGAGTAGATGTGTCTGGGAACCATATACATTCATACCCCAATTTAGTTGCAATAATATTCTTGCACTTAAAAATGAGCTTTTCCTGCCTAGAATAATCTTTGGTGTAGGGGAGATCCAAGATGGCAGAATAAACACTGTACCTGCTTTGTTCGATGAACACATTAAAATTACAACTAAACTGTAGAACAACCAACCTGGAGAACCACCTGAAGTCTAGCTGAATAGAAGTTTTACAACTGAGGATACAAAGAAGCCACATCAAGACTGGTAGGAGGGGCAGAGACACGAAATGGGCTAGCCCCAAACCTGTGTGGTGATGAGAATCAGGGGGATATCACAGCCATAGAAGTTCCCCTGGAAGAATTAGGGACCACAGCCCCACACCAGGTTCCCCAGCTCAGATCACTGGTGCTGGAAGGAGGCCCACACCTCTGGCTGTGAAAAACAGTTGACATTCTGACTGTGTGGGTGGGATGGAAGGATGAGGGAAACCCAGACATCCTCTTAAAAGTGCTAGCACAGGCTCAGTTATTCATGGGCACTCACCCAGAGCTCTGGCAGGGGGATGGTGACTCAGGGAGCATTGGAGACATACAGGGGCAGACTGGGTGTGTGTGGCTTAGGGACAACGGCTGGAGAACAGTCACCACTTTTTCTGAGGAGTCCTCCTGCTGTGCAACCACCAAGCAGGAACCATTGTTCCTATGCTGTGCCCTCCCCTCACATGGATAAAGAACTTTCTAGACAAGAAAAAGCTAAAGGAGTTTATGACCACCAAACTGGTATTACAAGGAATGTTAGGACTTATTTAGATAAAAAAAAAAAGAAAAATTATAAAAATAAAATGGCAATAGCTACGTATCTATCAATAATTACAGTGTTCCCTCGCCACTCCGCTCTTCATGTTTTGCGGCTTCAGTGCTTCGCGGATTTCCCCAAAATATTATCGCGCTGTGCCTGGCACCCTGCAGGTGCTCAGGGAACGCATGTGATTAAGTGGACGTGCTGGGCTCCCGGTATTAGACCAGATGGAGCCTGAGAGCACAGAATCTCAACACGTTGGACTGGCTAGAGCACCCCAAGGCAGAAAGCAGGGACTAGAGATCCAGTAAGATGGTCGAGGGGCAGTGGGTGGGAGAGGAAGCGGGCCCAAGAGCCTGCCTTTGAGGACAGACCGGGTGGGGGTGGGGGTGGGGTCTTGTTGCTATGCATACCTTTAAGGCAGTGCTTTGGAAAAACTTCCGATGTTGAACCACTGACACCTTTCTAGTCTCACCGCACCCCTTTTGCCCCACATCTGTGCAAGCTGCGAAGAAAGTGCGGGAACCCCTTCCTTTGTGCTGGGAGGGAAGACCAACCCATGCAAACCTCTGCTCGTGTGCAAGAGCCCTAACCCAGCCCCACTCCCCAACCCCAATAAAAACCGAAGCCATCCACTCCTTCCTGCACTCATGAGGGGCCACTTTGGGTGCCTCCTCAGAAAGCAATGTTGATTAATGTTTATTACTGTATAAGGTTTTGTAATTAACCTTATTAATTAGCACTGACACGTTTAAGTAATGTATACTGTTGTAATTTTTGTCTTAAATGAGTAAAGTATGAATACTGTTTACATATTTAAAACATTCTTGTACCCGCATACACGAAAATTCCTAGGGGCAAATCCTACTTCGCGGTTTTTCAGCTTTCGTGGAAGGTTCTGGTCCCCATTAACCGCGAAAAACGAGGGATCACTGTACTTTCAATTTAAATGGATTAACAGCTCCAATCAAAAGACATGGAGGGTATTGTGCTGAGTGGAATGTTAGAGAGACAGATGCTATTTGATTTTGCTTATATATGGAATCTAAAGAAAATAAACAAAACAGAAACAAACTTATAGACACAGAAAACATTTGGATGGTTGCCAGATGGGAGGGGGGATTGGGGCTGTGGCAGTTATGGGGATGTGTGGTATAAGGAATATAGTCAGTAATATAATAACTATGTATGGTATCAGATGGGTACTAGATTTGTTGGGATAATAGTTGGAAGAGGGTTAGGGGCAGGGTGAAAATGTGAAGAGATTAAGAAGTACAAATTGGTATTACAAAATAGCCATGGGGATATATAAAGTAAAGCATAGGGCATGATAAGTGACAATGTATGGTGCCAGCTGGGTATCAGATTAGTCGGGGGTGGAGGAGGTCTGTTCTTAAAATGTATGGATGTCTAACCACTTTGCTATATACCTAAAATTTAATAAAAATCAATCTCTAATGTGATATTTAAGTAACCAGAGTGACAACTATTTGACATAAAATAATTCTGTTAGTCAAGGGCCAATGAAGCAACAAAAGCACCATTTCGTTGCCTCATTGGATCTTGCACCATTCCAACTATCACCCCAACAAATCTAGTAGTGTTTTTTTGTTGCCTCATTGTAAAGTTTATTAACAAAGAAACTAAGAATTGTTAACCAGAGATTTAGGGAAAGTCTAAATTCTGTCCCATGGGAAAACACGTGAAAGTTTCATGATTTGAACAACTAACTCGAAGTTCAGTACAAAGACACGATTTATATTTACAAAGAACAGCAATTTTTCAAGTTCTGGCCCAGAACAAAGTGAGTAAGATGATGAGTGTTAAGTTTCTCAACCTCAGCACTGTTGACACTTGGACTGGACGATTTTTGTTGTGGGAATAGGGGGGAGAAAACCTGTGCACTGTATAATACTTGGCAGCTTCCCTGGCCTCTACCTGCTAGATGCGAGTACAGCCTCTCCCACCCCACTCCAGTTGTGACAAAAAAATGTCATTAGACATTGCCAAATAATCCATGAGGAACAAATTCAACCCCAACTGAGAACCAATAGTCTAGTCTAGGTTATGTTAACCTAAAATATACAGTATAAGGAAAGGAAACATGTCCACAACTAGACTTATGGATCACTATGCATAAATACATACTTTACCCCTGGCAACTCTCTACCCACACGAAACAAATAGCCATGAAACCTATTTTAGATCAAACTAACAGAGCAGGTAAAATACTTACTATAGCCACTGGCCACATGTCACTATTGAGCGCTTGACACATGGCTGTTCTGAATTGAGATATAAGTGTAAAATTCACACTGGATTTCAAAGATCAAGTATGAAAATATACTTTTCTTGTATTGATTAAATGTTAACTTTTTTTAATATAATGAGTTAAAATGTATAAAAATTAATTCACCTATTTTTGCTTTTTTAGATCTGACAGTTGTAAAATTTATAATTATACATGCAGCTAGCATTTGTAGCTTGCATCATGTCATATGTCTATTGGACAGCCCTGTCTAAACACAGCATACACCACTATTCAATCTTACTGCAAATTTTGAGAAACTCTACACATCTGGTTTAGATATATCTTGTTGGAAGGTGAGTTACCACCAATGCCAACTCAGTCATGCATGTGGTTTATGTAACAAGTCCAACCCATGGCAAGATTATCGTAAGAAGACACACACACAAGGTTGCTTAAAGCTTAACAATACAAATGGGGAATCCACTTGTATTCCCCTTAGACCAATACTTTCTCTCTTTTTTTTTTTTAAGATTTATTTTTATTGTCTTTTGGATAATATATCTTTCATAAAGTTACTGTTAAATAGTAGTGTGTCCTTGGATTTTATAGTATTTGCTATTTGAGAACATAAAATACAATTGTCTAAGTATTATTTCCTCTCTTTTTCACAAAAGCCCTGTGACAATTAGGGACGTGTAGAAAATACAGCTTTGGGGAAACCGGGATGGCTCAGTGGGTTAGGCGCTCACTTTGTAGCGCCAGGGACCGAGGATCGAATCCCGGCCCGTGCGGACCCTATGCTGAACTGGGGAGTTCCCCCAGTTCAGTTCTCTCTCTGTCTCTCTTTCTCTCTCTGTCAAAAATAAATAAATAAATAAATAAATAAAAGAAAAGAAAATACAGCTTAAATGCTGCGTTTCAGGAGGGATACCTTGGTTCAAAACTCTATTCTTCCTTCTTCCTATGAACTACTGCAGTTGATCAATGTTTAAACTCCACTTCCAAATTATTTCCAAATTTCCCAGTACTTTCCTAATCAGAAGAAAAACAGGCATGTATGCATTTAAACATTTGAGAGAGAGAAAAAAAGGAACCACCACCCTAAAAGTTCTTAGGCTGTTAAATGTCTTCCAAATTTGACATAAGGGCTTTTATTCATGCTTATTTATAAATGCTTACTATGTAACTTGATGTTCTACAAAGAATGAAAACTAGGAGTCTGGGCTAGTTTGTTCCTGTATAGAGCGGGGAGGCTGGCCCTGCCTAACTCTGCAGCACCCCTCCACTTAACACTTGACTTTGCTATTTTATCGCAACTATTTATCTTCTAATGCTCTAGGGCCAAGGCTGCAAGCGCACCTTGAAATGTGGGTTGTCTCTTACTCTTCCTCTAACACTGCAGGTCTTGTTTGTGGAAGGGTCGAACTCTAAAGTCCATTCTAGTTCTAGGATCGCGCGGTTCTGTATCCACGAGTAATAACCATATTTACTTATGTACGTTTAGATGAGATCCTATGCACTCGACCTCGCGCATAATGGAGCTCCATTAAAGTAATAATCATCACTAAGGCGACCTACGCGCGCAGCCGAACAGAACCTAGCGAGATACTTATGAAAGCACGGTGTCTTCTCTCCCTCCATCACTAGCCGCGGCTACGCCTCCAGTACCTTTTCCAAAACTTTATCAAAACCGGGGACATTGCTGATGGCTTTCATCACCTCTCGCAGTTTCTGAGTCATGCTCATCGTGGGCGGTTCGCCGCCTTCTGGGCTCCAAGTTAGAATGAACCTTGGAATAGCCCGTAAGTCCAGGAGTTGGCGAAGGACAAGGGCACAGAGGACGAAGAGAAACTCCCGCCCGCTCTGCGGCGCGCGCACCTCCGCCACTGCCCCGCCCACACGTCTTCGCGCGGACGTTCCGCACTCCCCTGTGACTGCGACTGCGCGCGCACGCGCCGTTACGTCCTTCCCGCGCCCGCCACGCCCCCTGTCCGCCGCCGAGCCTGTTTCCCTCCTCGCGCAGTTGATGCGGAATCGCCGGGCGCCAGCCTACAGTGGGGACGGAGAGCGGTTCGTAGGTTGGGCTGGAAGCGGTTTGCGAGGAGCTGGATGGAGCCGGCAGGGAAGAGTCAGGACCTTCTGCGTGAGGAGTTCGCTTCGGTCGCGAGCTGCGACGCCTCTGTGGCGCAGCGCTACCTGGCCGAGAACGACTGGGAGATGGAGGTACGCTGTTTCTCCTTCGCTCTTTCCCCAGAGCTGCACGTACACGAGGCCCATTCTTCTGTTTGTTTTTCAGAAGGCGCTGAACGCCTACTTCGAGCCGCCGGTAGAGGAGGGCGCCTTGAAACGTCCCCCCGAGTCCGAACCGGGATGCTGGTGAGTGCGCAGGGCGTCCGGGATCCGCGGGGACGGGTGGGCGGTGCTGAGCAGAATAACAGTAACCAGAGGCTCAGGGCTGGAATTGGCGCGTCCGGTGGAAATGCGCCTCAGCAGGGGGCTGACGCTTCTTCCCCGAGGCCCACACTCATCTCCAACGTATTAATAGTTTGCAGTTTGGGGAGGAAGAACTAGAAATTGAATTATTGACTGAAATGATAGGAAATGTGTAAGCAAGAAATTAGAAACAAATGAATGTAGCAAAAAACCTCTATTGTAGAATGGTAACTTGGAAATCTTGCGTTCTGTATTTGTTTATATACTCTCTGCTGGCCAGCCAGAATGATATAATAGTTTTCTATAAAATGCACACCCGCCCCTGTTATTCCAGTGCTCCCTCTCCAATTCCTCACCACTGCTCTTTAAAGTCCGGAGGCCTTACAAGTCCCTTCTTTGCCTGTCTTTCCAGGTTCCTCTTCAGTTTCTCTCTCTATCCTACCCCACAAAAAGTTCCAGACATACCAAACTTACCTTTTCTCCAGTCGGCCATTTTCTAATGTCTTTCAGCCTTTGTGAAGATATTACCTCAACTAAAACCTTTTCTTCCATCCTTGATAAGTAATATTTATCTTAAAGGCCCAGTTTAGACATGTCTTGTCTTGGAGAAGCTTTCCTCGTACTTCCAGTTCTGGGTAAGGTTACCCTTTTAGGTAATCCTGTCCTGCATGACACCTGTGATAATATCAGTTCATGTTATAATTGCTGTTTAATGTTTTATATCTCACTAGACCATGCATTTGGTTAAGACATTATCTGTTTTATACATTACTGATTTGCGACGGTCTAATACATTTTTGGTATGTAATAAGCTCTCAATAAGTATGTATTGAATGTATAAAGTTCTTCCACTGTATGAGCAGCCTGTGCAGTTAGCCGTTCATAGTAGAGACTCTTCTCTCTTTGACCTTTCCAGATGCACTGGTTTATGGATGTGATTTTATTTCACTGGGCTCCTTTTTCTGCCTGCCTAGCCTCTTAGTGGGGAATTGTTCACTCATCCTCAGTGGTATATTTCAGGGTCCCATGTTGTAATAGCTAGAGCCAGTTAGATTAGTAGGTATTTACTTAGCTCAGCTAGATTCTCTTGTGGAGTTTAGAGATAAGGATGAAGGGAGTGAATGAAGTCTGAAGCTTCCTATGGGTCGGAACTGTAACATTGTAACTTAGTACCTGAGAAGAGAAGGATGCTGAGTGAAGTTGAGCAGGAGTGAGAGACAACCTTGATTGCACTTCCTTAGGCATAGCTGCACTCAGGGACCTGGCTTGGTGATTTTTTGTTTCCTTATAAAGTCCTTGTTTTCACTCAGACTAGCCAGTTAGTATCTGTTAGTTGCACCCAAATTGTAACCAATAAAGAAATTGGAACAAAGGAGGTGAATTCCCTGAAGTATTCTCTCAGGAAAAATGTGGATCAAGCTGAGTAGTGGTGGGATGGAAGAATTGGAAGTCCTCCACCCTAGAATAGTAAATTGGCAAAAGCGAGCGAAGTTTTGGTCTGTTGCCTCTTGGAACTCAGAGCAAGTGCCAGTGAGAGTGGAGCTTTATCTGTAGAGTAAAATAAGGACCTATACTGATAAATACCTATGTCCAGAAGAGAAGGGAACAATTTTCCTTATAATAGAATTCCAATTACTAAATGTAGAAGGCATGATGAAATTAGAAAAAAATACCCCTGTTTGAGAATCACCAAAGTAATAATTATTTCAGGCAGGAATCACCACTGGATGCTAAAACTCAGGTGAAAGTTAATGAGAAGCAAGATATTTACACAGTCTCAGTATCCACAAAGTATTTATTTACAACAGGTAAAATCATGACTGTGCAGTGGAGAAATCTAGTAGACAACACCTGAACCAAGTGATCAAAGTTAAATGACTGGTATTGTGGACAAATCCATATTAGGTACCTCCTGATATAATGCATTAAGGAAGATACACTATCACTCGTATGTCATTCCTGAAAAAAAAAAAATGCATAATCTGAGTCCATTCTTAAGGAAACATCAGACAAACCTAAATTGCAGGACATTCTACAAAATAAATAACCTGTATTCTTCAAAAATATCAAGATCATGAGAGACAAAGACTGGAGAACTGTTTTGGATAAAGGGTACTGAAAGAAACATGCCATATGGGTACAGTATACGATCCTAGATGCCCCGACCAGCAGGGCACGACAACGCGGGGAGAGGAGGACCCTGTGGAGGATGAGAGACAGGAGACACAAAGAAATGGAAGCAAGACAGGATTCTGATCAAGCCTCAAAATTTTATTTCGGGTACAGCGGTATATATGCAGTAGTGACAAAGGAGGGCAGGGCAGGGTATGTTGCTAAGCAACGGGCTATCTCTAGCCACCAGCCAAACCACAAGGTTTCATGTGACTTCTGATAGCTGGTGCTCTTTTGGGGAAGTCGAAGCTCTTCAAAATAGAGTCAGGTCTAAAATGGAGTTTTCTTTGTTAACCTGGATGGTCCCCAACACCTAGATTAGGACATTAGTGGCACAATTGGTGAAATTTGAATAGGTCTTTAAATTATAATATTGTATCGATGGTAATTTTCTGACTTTCAATAATTGTACTAGGATATATTCATATGTAAGCATGTGCTTGTTTTCAGGAAATACAAAGTTTATGCAGGTGTTTTAGAATAAAAATTAAATAAAATGTTAACATTT
>PVKE010049574.1:0-11227 GCA_004027555.1 Craseonycteris thonglongyai | reverse complement strand
TGGTAAGGTCCCATTCATTTATTTGTGCTTTTACTTCTCTTGCCATTGATGTCAGATTCATAAAGTCCTCCCTGAATTCCAGGTCTATAAGTTTAGTGCCAATGTTTTCGTCTATGCAAGTTATTGTTTTCTTTCTTAGTTGGAGCTCTTTAATCCATTTTGAGTTAATTTTGGTATATGGTGAGAGATCGCAGTTCACATTCAGCTTTTGCATGTGGTTTTCCAATTTTCCCAGCACCATTTAGTGAAGAGGCTTTCTTATCCCCACTGTATATTTTTCGATCCTTTATCAAAAATAATCTGTCCATATATTTGTGAGTTCATTTCTGGGTTTCCAATTCTGTTCCATTGGTCTGTGTGTCTGTTTGTCTGCCAGTACCAAGCTGTGTTGATTACTGAGGCTTTGTAATACAGATAAAAGTCAGGCAATGAGATGCCCCCAGCGTTATCCTTTTTTCTTAGGATAGGTTTTGCGATTGATGGCCTTTTGTCGTTCCATACAAATGTGATGAATTTTAAATCTATTTCTTGAAAGAATGACTGTGGGATTTTGATGGGAATGGCATTGAATTTGTATATTGCTTTGGGGAGTATGGCCATTTTAACTATGTTGATTGTTCCAATCCATGAACATAGAATGTCTTTCCATTTCTTTGTGTCTTCTTTAATTTCTTTTAAGAGTGTCTTCTAGTTTTCAGTGTATAAGTCCTTCACGTTCTTTGTTAGATTTATTCCTAGGTATTTCACTTTCTTGTTTACAATGGCAAAGGGAATGGATCTTCTCATCTTTCTTTCTCAAGTTTTATTTTTCGCATACAAAAATGCAGTTTATGGAAAGCCGGGATGGGTCAGTGGGCTAGGCGCTCACTTTGCAGCCCCAGGGACCGAGGATCGAATCTCGGCCCCGGCAGTGCAAACCCATATGCTGAACTGGGGAGTGCCCCCAGTTTAGTTCTCACTGGGGCGAAACCCTGGCCCAGTTCCTGCGCTGTACAGCCCTGCCCACCTGTGGAATAAAACTATGTGGAAAAACCAATTATGTGCAACTAGGGAGACTGTTCAGGGCACTCCCCCTTCTCTCTGTCTCTGACTCTGTATGTCTCTCTCTCTCAAAAACAATATATAAATCTTTAAATAAGAAAAAAAGATATTGATTTTGGAACATTGATTTTGTAGCCAGAGACTTTACTGTATTTGTCTATTATTCATAATAGATTTGTGATAGAGTCTTTAGAGTTTTCTATATACAGGATATTGTCATCTACAAAGAGTGACAGTTTAACTTCTTCTCTCCTGATTCTAATACCTTTTATTTCTTTCTCTTGTCTGATTGCTCTGGCTAGAACTTCCAGAACTGTGTTGAACAGCACTGGTGACAGGGGGCATCCCTGTCTTGTTCCTGATTTTAGGAAAATAGGCTTCAGCTTTTCCCCATTCAATATAATATTTGCTGAGGGTTTGTCATATATGGCCTTTATTATGTTGAGGTACTTTCCTTCAATTCCCAATTTATTCAGTGTTTTTATCATAAATGGGTTTTGTATCTTGTCGAATGCTTTTCTGCATCAATTGAGATACTCATGTGTTTTTTATCCTTTGTTTGGTTTATGTGCTGGATTACATTGATTGATTTGTGTATGTTGAACCATCCTTGTGCCCCTGGGTTGAATCCCACTTGGTCATGGTGAATAATCTTTTTAATGCATTGTTGTATTCTGTTAGCTAAAATTTTATTTAAGATTTTTGCATCAGTGATCATCAGTGAAATTGGCCTATAGTTTTCCTTTTTGGTATTGTCTTTCCCAGGTTTTGGTATTAGGGAGCTATTAACTTCATGGAAAGAGTTGTGTAGTACTGCCTCCTCTTGAAATTTCTGGAGTAATTTGAGGAGGATGGGCATTAGTTCTTTGAATGACTGGTAGAATTCATTGGTAAAGCCATCTGGTCCAGGCCTTTTGCCTTTGGGCAATTTTTGGATAATTGTTTCAAGTTCTGTACTGTTGATTGGTCTATTTAGGTTATCCAAATCTTCCTGGTTCAGTTTAGGTAAACTCTATGTTTCTAGAAATTTGTCCATTTCCTTCAGATTGTCAAATTTGTTGGCATAGATTCTTTCATAATAATCTCTTAGGATTGTTTGTATTTCTGCAGTATTAGTTGTAATCTCTTTCGTATCATCCCGTACTCTGGAAATTTGAGATTTTTCTCTTTGTCCTTTGGTGAGCCTAACCAGTGGTTTGTCAATTTTATTGATTTTTTCAAAGAACCAGCTTTTTGTGGTGTTAATTTTATCTATTGACTTTCTGTTCTGAATTTTATTAAGTTCTGCTTTAATTTTTAATAATTATTGTCTTCTGCTGGCTTTGGGGTACCTCTTTTATTCTTTTTCTAGCTCTATGAGATAAGATGTGAGGGTGTTTACTTGTAGTGTTTCTTGTTTCTTGAGATAGGCCTGTAATGATATAAATTTCCATCTTAATATTGCTTTCGCTCTGTTCCAAAAATTTTGGTCCGTCGTGTTTTCATTGTCATTTGTTTCTACAAAATTTTTAATCTCTTATTTTATTTCCTCTTTGACCCAGTCACTTTCTAATAGCATGTTGTTCATTCTCCAAGTACATGTGTTTCTCTCTGCACATTTTTTTGATATTGATCTCAAGTTTCAATGCATTGTGGTCTGAGAATACACTTGGTATGATTTGGATGCCCTTAAATTTGGTGAGGTTGGATTTAAGTCCCAGGATACGGTCTATCCTTGAAAATGTTCCATGTGCACCAGAGTAAAATGTATAGCCCTTTGTTGTAGGATGGAATGACCTATAAATGTCAATCATGTCCATTTCCTGCAATGTATCATTTAAAGCTGCTATTTCCTTATTATTTTCTGCTTGGATGATCTGTCCAATGTTGTCAGGGGGGTGTTTAGATTCCTTACTATAATTGTATTTTTGTCAAATTCTCCTTTTAGATCTGTTAGTGTTTGCTTTATAAATGTTGGTGCTTCCTGATTGGGGGCATATATATTGATGAGTATCATGTTTTCTTGGTGTATTTTTCCTTGTATGAAAATGTAATGTCCATCTTTATGTCTTATCATTTTTTTTATCCTGATGTCTATTTCATCAGAAATCAGTATGGCCACTCCTGCATTTTTCTGACTGCCATTTGCCTTGCGTATTGTTTTCCATCCCTTCACCCTGAGTCTATGTTTGTCATTGTGACTGAGGTGTGTCTTTTGTAGGCAGCATATGGTTGGATTTTGTTTTTTAATCCTGTCTGCAATTCTGTGCCTCTTTATTGGTGAATTCAGTCCATTTACATTCTTGATGATTGATATATGAGGATATCCTGTATCCATTTCTTCTTTCATTTTTATTTTTTTGTTGTCCCAACTTTTCTCCATTTATTTTGATTTCTTGATTCAGGCCAAATAGCCTCCTTCAGTATTTCTTGGAGTGCCGGTTTTGAGCTGGAGAATTCCCTCAGCTTCTGTATATCTGAAAAAACCTTAATTCCTCCTTCATATCTAAAGGTTAATTTTGCTGGATAGTTAATTCTTGGCTGAAAATTTCTCTCTTTTAATGTTTTGAAGATTGGGGTCCACTCCCTCCTGGCTTGCAGAGTTTCTGCTGAGAAGTCTGTTGACAGCCTGATAAGTTTTCCTTTGAAAGTTATATTTTGCTTTTCCCTGGCCGCCTTGAGGATTCTTTCTTTGTCTTTGGTTTTTTTCATCTTCGGAACAATGTGCCTTGTAGAAGATCTGCTAGGGTCTTCGTAGTTAGGGCTTCTGTTTTCCTCTTGAATTTGGGGTTGTAGATTTTTCCATAGGTTAGGAAAATTCTCATCCACTATTTGTTTTAGTAGACTCTGAGAAGATTTCATCTTGCTTCCTTCTGGAATGCCTATTATTCTAATATTGTTCTTTCTTTTGGAGTCAGAGAGTACTTGTAGTGCTCTTTTATTTCTCTTGATTCTCATTTTTCTTTCTTCTTCCCTCTGTGATATTTCCATATTTCTATTTTTGATTTCACTAATTCTTTCCTCTAGCTGGTTAGCCCTGTTTCCTATGCTGGTCAATTCTTTTTTTATCTCTCCCATGATGCCTTTCATTTCAAGGAGCTCCTTTTGGTTCTGCTCTAACTTCTCAATTTTATTGGTAAAGTACTCATTTTTCTCAGAAAGTTTCTTGTTGAGGTCGTTTAACTGTGTCTGGGTACTTTGCCAGCATTGACTGAGCTCTCTGAGTATCTTGAGTATTGCAGCCCTGAATTCTGTTTCACTCACATTTTATTCCATGTGTGCAAGCTCCTTTACTAAAGAATGCCCCTGATCTTTTGGAGGGGCTTTGGATTCTGAGGTGTGCATTGTGTTTGATGTGGTTCTTTGTGCTTTACGCATGAGTATGTTTTCCCGCTGAGGGTTTGCCTATGAGATGGGCTTCTCTTTATTTTTTCCTTTGGGTTCAGTTGTAGGAGGAGGAGATTTTGATAGAGGTTTGGGGGAAGCCGACAGCTTCTGTGCCCTGGGCACTTCAGGTTGCTGTCTTAGCTTTTAGAAAGCAGGGTAGTGAGGGTGTGGCCAGGGGTCGGGGTGTGTGAGTATGAGCTCGGGTGGGCCTGAGACACAATAGCAGATTCCTCTTTCAGCAGGGTGGCTGATGGTTCAACGTGGGCAGGGGGCAGGAGGTATGATTTTTCTCCCCTCTGCTTGACTGCTTTTCTTTTAAACGTGTCTGTGAGCCACACCGGGGCTTGACAGAGGCCTGGTCAGCCACGTGGGAGGGGACCCAGCTACGGTTCGGTCAGCGGTGCACCGAAAGCCCGATCAGCCACACGGGCAGGAGCGCTGTGGCGACTCTGTAGGCAGCTTGGTCACTTGCACACACATGGATGTCTGCGCTGCAGTGCCCCGATTGGCAGCCTGGTCGCATGCAGGTGGTGCTGCTGAGGCAGCCGGCTGGGCAGGGTGCCGAAAGCTCTGGGGCGCACAGGCCGAAGCTCAGTTGGCAGCCAGTCTAGGCCCTCGGCTCTGTTGAGACTGCCGGATTCACTCTAAGCATGTCTAAAGCAGCTGTGTCCTCTTGAACCACAGCCCTCACTCCAAGAGCCCTGTCTTCAAAAGGTGCTTTCTCACAGTCAATCTACTTCATAAATCAGGGGTGCCAATCTGTTGTGGGCTGGTGCCCTGCTCTCACGCAGCCTGCCGGGAAGTGAAGTCGCCCTGCTCCACAGTCCCTGTTCCACTTTAGGCTCCGTGATCTAATTAGGGCTCTGCGTGCTGTCCCTTGAGTTCAAATGTTAAATTGTCCACAGTCTTGTGGAGCTTCCATGCTTCTTAGGTCTCGGCTTTCAGCATGCCCTCGATCCAGCTCCACTTTGACCACGGTTCCCCAATTTCCCTTTGTTATTGCTAGCCCCGGGCCGTGCTTCTAGTCCCTGTCCCCGAACTGCTGCTTCCCCTTCCCTCTCCCGCTTTCTCCTTTTTCCTCTAACCTTTGGCTGTTGTTATGCGTTGTGTCGTTCTCTTAGTTGAGGGTGTTTCTCAGGGTTTCCCCTGTGGATTCCCCTTTGTTCCTGTTTCCCAGGCAGGTATCGAGGTTTTCTTCTCATGACACCATCTTTTCTCCAAATTTTTATTTTCTTTCTGAGCACCTTTGTTCACTGAGGTCTTCATTCCTTTCAGAGCATCTCTGTTCCTGTGAAAAACGATTTTTCTTTTGGTAGATGTCAAGGGATCTTTCTTTCACATCATATCTGGTTTTGCTTCCATGTCTTACAATATTTTCTTTTGCTTATTTGGTTTTCTTATAGTGGGAGACTTTCTAGAGGATGAGCTTGTCTTTGACTCAGTTGCCTTGATCTCTGTATGTTTCAGCTGCCACACTCATGCTTCATAGTTTTCTGAATCCCTCTGCTGGCTTCAGTGGGAGAATGTGGTTGGAGTTTGTTGGATAAGGTGCAGGTCTGTTTGCATCACAGGGTAATGGTCGTTTGCTGGCACCAGATCACTAAATTCAGCCTCTGGGGAAAGCTAGGTGTGCAAACCTTGGGAGATAGCAAAAGCAAGCAGCCAGGTTCTGTGTCCAAAGCCACACAGTGCTCTGGCTGTGGCCCCACGTCATCAAGGGACTCTGCACTTCAGCTGCCAGTACATTCCTGATGTTGGCACTCCAGCCACTGGAATGCCTACTTCCTGCTCCACTTACAGGCTTTATACTTTGTAATTCTGAGCACTCCAGCCATCCAACCCATGCTCTGGCAGTCAGACCCATGCTCCGGTCACCCATTCTGATGTCAGGTTCCTGATAGTGCCTCTCTTTGGCTTCCTGAACCACACTATGTCTGCCAAGGCCACTCTACCTCCTCTCCTGCCATGGGCATCTTTCTGCAGCCAGCAGTGCCTGCTTCTGCCATCCACTCCATGTTCTGGCTTCCTAGGCCTTGGCCTTTGTCTGTTCTAGGCTTCCAACCCTCTCAGCGTCACTCTGCACCCCCACCCATGCTCCCATCGCAGTCTCTCCTCTGCTGGTCTCCAGGTCAACTTGTGGGTTGGTCACCAAGTAGGTCTCCAGATTGCAATCTATGGTGTTTCTATGCACTGTTCCCCTTTCTTCTCTTTCAGCCACCCAACTTTTTCTGGCTTTAGGTATTTTCTTACAATAAGTCAGTCTCTCAGCTGAGGTTGTGTGTTGCTTAGGGATTCTCTGATTGGATTTTAGTTGTTTAATTTGTTGTTCTTTATTGGAGAGGTTTCAATAGCTCCTCTCATGCCACCATCTTGATAACATCTCTAATTTTAAGGGATTTCTGTTGCACATCGGTACCTGAAGTTCAGACACTTGAAATCCATTTTCTTGTACTTTTAGTGATGATTTACTAAAACCTTTCTGTTTTTATATTTAAAATCTACGCATGAAACCAGAGTGCAAATAAGCCCAGGGCTCATCCTGCCTATGCTATTGAGTCAATAGACTGACACAGAAGTTGGAATATTTATTTATTTATTTTATTGCTATTTACATAGACAGAGAGAAAAGGGAGGGCCCAGAGCAGTCTCACTATTTGTACATCATCAGTTTTCAACATAGTTTCATTCCACACAGGTGGGTGGGGGACTTGCAGGGAAGGAACTGGGTTTGGGGCCTCCTGCATGGCAAGCATGCCCCGTCATGTCAGGGGCTGAACCAATGTGGTGATAACTGAACTGGGGGACTCCCACGTGGGAAGCACACCCCAGTTCAGCAAATGGGTCCACACCGGCCAGGGCTGGGTTTCGATCTTCAGTTCCTGGGCCTGCAAAGCAAATGCTTAACCCACTGAGACATCCCAGCTTTCCAGGATTTGAAATATTAGAATAAGTTTTTATTGTAACAACACCAGTGACCTGGGAAGGAAGCCAGCTTTCAACCTGAAAACCTTCCTCACCTTTCTCAGTCTGGTTTGGGGAACTTAAGGGGAAATCTTGGCATTTTTCTAGAGGCTACATGATGGTTTCAGGGAAAGGTTGTTCTGCTTCTTGAAACCTGTAGTCTTTCTTCTGGATAATTAGTAATTATGGTAGCATCATAAATCCAGGACAGAGGTTCAGAGCAGCCTGGAAATAATGTTGGGTCATAATGATTACATTCTATAAAAAAAATATTCATTACTCTTATTAGGGAGTTGGGGTTGTGGGTCCTACTAATTGGTTGGAGAGAAGGCAGGGAACAATTGATCATGACTTTAGGTCCTAGTGTCAGTCATTGCATTGTACAGTCTGGTTTTCAGGGGATGCAGTCTGTGGGGCAGTTCCATTTTCATAAGGCTGGAACTAAAACACAACTGAGGCCAAGATATTATCTTAAATTGACCAAAACTCTATTGCTATGTTTAAAAGACCTGAAGCAGTGTTCCTAAAACTTATTTTGATTTTGACCAGAATCTGATGTAACATACAATATTTGTACAGGTAGGAACGATGATATAAGAGAAAGAAAGCAAGTAAGTTTTAGTTGGTTTCTTTGAAAATTTTGTAGTCTGTTACATAGTAACCACAGCTTTAACTCAGGGCATTTTTCTCTCAGAATGCAAATTCTTGTTGTGTCATAACCATGGGTCCTGAGCCTGCCTAGACTTCTTGGCAGTGATTTTCTAGCTATATTGACCCTAGGCTAGAGACTCTATGAAGCCTGTAATATGGGGGTTCTTATTCCCAGCCCCATTTCACCCAGATTACATTTTTATGGCAACAGAAATCTAGAAGGTGTGACAACAGAAGGCTACAGGGTCTGGAAAAGCACCACTCATAGCCTTAGAGAGTAAGCTGAACAAAAAATGGCCATCCATTACACTCCCTGACTTCAACCTATACTACAAAGTGTCAATAATCAAAATATCTTGGTATTGGCAGAGAAACAGACATACAAACCAGTGGAACAGAATCAAAAACCCAGAAATAAACTCACAAATATATGGATAGATAATATTTGACAAAGGGGCAAAAATATACAATGGGGAAAAGAAAGACTTTTCAGTAAATGGTGCTGGGAAATTGGGAAAGCACATGCAAAAGAATGAATCTGGAGTGTGAACTCTTACCATATACCAAAATTAACTCAAAGTGGATTAAGGACCTCCACATAAGACCCAAAACAATAAAGTACATAGAAGAAGGCATTGGCATTAAACTTATAGACCTTGGGCTCAGAGAGCACTTTATGAACTTGACCCCAAAGGTGAGGGAAGTAAAAGCAAAAATAAATAAATGGGACTATATCAAACAAAAAAGCTTCTACACAACAAAGGGCACCGTCAACAAAGTAAAAAGGAAACCTACCAAATGGGAGAAAATATTTGCAAATAATGCCTCTGATAAGAGACTAATATCTAAAATACATAAAGAACTCATAAAACTCAACAACAACAAAAACAAACAATCCAATTAAAAAATGGGCAGAAGACCTAAACAGGTACTTCTCTCCTGAAGACATACAAACAGCCAACGGATACATAAAAAAATGCTCAAGATCACTAGCAATTAGGGAAATGCAAATTAAGACCACAATGAGATACCACCTCAGCCCTGTTAGAATGGCTATAATCAATGAGACATGGGATACCAAGTGCTGGAGAGGCTGTGGACAAAAAGGAACCCTCATATACTTCTGGTGGGAATGTAAAGTGGTACAACCACTATGGAAGGCAGTGTGGAGATTCCTCAATAAACTAGGAATGGAATTGTCATATGATCCAGCAATCCCTCTCCTGGGTATCTACCCCTAAATCCTGAAAACCTTAATCCACAAAGATACATGTACCCCAATGGTCATTACAGCACTCTTCATGGTGGCCAAGTCATGGAATCAATCAAAGTGTCCTCTGACAGATGACTGGATAAAGAAGGTGTGGTACATTTACACAATGGAATACTACTCAGCAATAAGAAAAAATGAAATACAGCAAGTTGTGACAACATGGACAGACCTTGAAAACATCTTATTAAGTGAAATAAGTCAGGATAAAAGAATCAAGAAACATATAAGCTCACTTATAGGTGGAATATAAAACTGAAAGGAACAAATAAACAAAGATTCATGGGCACAGTCAATAGTTTAATGGTTACCTGAGGGTAAGAGTGGAAGTGGGTGGGAGAGCTGGGTGATGGGGAGTAGAGGGTGGGAATCGAACATACAGTGATGGAAAGTGAGCTGATTCTGGGTGGTGAGTACATAATGCAATGTATAGATAATGTAATGTAGAATTATACACCTGGAAACAATGTAATTGATGTCAACCAATGTCACCCCAGTAAATTTAAGAATAAAAACAAAACAAAACCAAAAAGGCAATACAACAAGATGAGGCACAAACATAATCTTTTTTATTCTACCATTTTCCTAATGATCAGTCTTACCTAGAGCCATGTATGAAGATTATAAATTTCATAGCAAGAAGCCTGAATAAAAAAAAAAATCTGAGGCAACATATACCTGTTCCTCATCCCTTGTCCTCTTGAGCATTCTACATGGCTTTGACTAAATAGAAACCAAATAAGTGACCAAGAATGTGGGGAAAATCCCATCATTTATGTTAATTCACAATATGTACATTGAACCAGCCAGTTATTTAGCTGAAGAGGACCTCTTCTTATGAGAATTCTCTGAAATACCTTTCTTTTGAAATTTGCATCTTATGAGACTAACCATATCCTTTTTCAGGACTGCAGGTTTCTCACAGGAGGTCCTGAAAAGTTGTTTTGTGCTGATATATGTCTTCAAAACAAACCTCCATGGTTCAAAATCCAAAATTCCTCTTCCATCTGAAAAGTATTTTTTATTGAAGAAAGATACTTTAAAATATGATTCAAAATATTTTAATGAAGAATATGCAAAAATTACACCCATAAAGACTAATTTATTTTTACTTGTGAAGAATTATTTTTTTCTTTCATGTTGCTGAACTCAGTTTTAATGCTCTTTTGAGAAAAATAATTCTTTTGAAGTTACCGTCTATCTTCACTTTCCGTTGCTGCCTTAATCCATGCTCTTATTTCCTTAAATTTAAATTACTGGTATATCCTGCAATAGAACCCTCCAACTTCTGTTTTGACCCCTTCTTCAATTTATTCTGTGCACATTTATGTCAACAATATTTTAGGGAGTGGTAGAAAAGAGGTTGGGCTCTACAGAAAGACATATTTGGGTCTCAATCTACCCTCTCCCACTTATACAATCTTAGGAAAGCTAATTAACCTCTTGGGGCTTCAATTCAATCATGGATAAAATAGGAGATAATATTAGTCTATACTCCATAGGACTGTCCTGAGCATTAAATTATATATTATGTAAGGTGCCTAGAATGATGACCAATATATAGAGAATACTGAATAAATATGAGTTTTCATCTCCTCTGTCAGCTTTGTTTAAACACCTTCAAAGCCTTCCTGTATCTTATGACTTCTATACAATGAGATCTTCTTTGCATGATTCCACCTTCTAAGCTTCTTTCCCCAGTCCCTACCATGCCCTATGCTTTAGTCAAAAGTTTGTCCTCCCTGTCTCACGAATAGTGCATGTTACTCCTCATTCATGTCCTTGGCAATACTCCTTCTGTCTCCTGGGAACCCTTGCTTTCTCTCATCTTCAAGTTGATATTAGCCAAATTACAGATATCTTAATATTCCTCCATGGTTTTTGCTATGTCTGCTTACCCTCTACTTTTTTATTTTTGTGTGCATTTATTAAATCACA
>PVKE010049573.1:0-11230 GCA_004027555.1 Craseonycteris thonglongyai | reverse complement strand
TTGGTTAGAGACATGCAAACTCAGTCTTCCCATTAATGTTAAGGCAACAAAGTAAATTCTAAATCTGTCTTTATCTGTAGCTACTTTGAATTAATAAATATTGTTAATAATTATCCATTTTCTTTTAATTCCCCTGGACGTGAGTTTTTTGGCCCTTTAAATAATTATTGTTGTTGTTTTTTACGTAGGTAGATAAGCCGTATATCTATTTCAGTATGAGGTGTACTCAGCGAGCTATTGATAGATTAGCAAAAAGTAAGTCATATTATTCTTTCATGATAAATTTTCCTGGCCCCCCCAAAAAATAAATGCGAAAGAGAAATATTGAAATCAAATTATCAGCCATACTGTGCATTTTTATAACAACTTTTTCATATTTACGAACAAATAGTACAACAACTTATACATTGCAGTTGATAAAAAAAATTAAATTGCATTTTAAGTTAGTAAAAATCTATCTTGGAAAAGTGTCGGAAAATCGAATTTTTTAGGTACCGCATGTACGGAATGCTGCTATCAAAATTTGGGTCTGGAAATTTATTTTCTTCATGAGCCTATATCTCGAAAACTTAATAAGTGATTTAAAAAATAAAAAATAGTTTTGAACATATATTTTACTTATCTACCCATACCTCGCTGGAATGCACCTTATACTGAAACACAGTGTATAAACATAGTATGCATTTCACGTCCCTTCTTCCCCCTTAGACTACTCCTATGACAACAAGTCGATCACGACACACTTTTAAGATAAAAAGTAGAACTTATATACAGAAAAGTTGGCCACCCCTGGTGTATACAATCATGCTTAATACTTGTTAAGTACTCAGTGTGGTGGTCTACTTCACAGTCTTTTTGTCACATAAGCCCTTTGCTAAGAAGACACCTTACTTTAAATAAACAATAAAACAAGTTAAGTTTAACACACCAGACTACATGTTTCCTTAATCAGTGGAAAACTCATATATTCTTATCATGACAAATAGTGAGATGTAGGCAGCTCGTTGACATTTATATACTTGGGCAAAGTATCTTCTGTTTTTTTCCCCAAACCCAGGTTAGGTCAGGCTAATTTTGCTAATTTTACTAATTTTAGACATTTGCCTAGTTTGCTCTATGTTGCAATCATTATTTTATCTCATTGACATTAGGCAGATCACTTCAAATTTCTGTGCCTCAGTTTATATAATATACATGTAAGCATAGTTAATTCATGAAGTGTTAATGGGAGTTAACTGAGAATATTGAATTTAATATATGAGGTTTGATTAATAGTTCTTCATATACTCAAATGAAGCATATGTATTCATATATGAAGAACTGTTCCTTCAAATTTCTCTCTTATGGATGAACAGACACATATTTAAAAATTTACCCTGTAAATAAGGTCTGTCAAGGACTTCACAATCCAATTATAGATCATCACATCGATATAAAGTGTAAAGGGAATACTATTTTGACTTCTTCCAATTTGTTTTTCTCTTCTGCTGTTCCAGCTTTCTACATTCTTTCCATAATTTTCACTCAGTGAAAGAAAAGCAAATGCACATTATAGTACAAGGAGGATATGACTGTATTTTTTTATATTGTTACCATAACAAATAGTCACAAATTTAGCAGCTTAAAACAATGCAAAGTTGTTATCTCAGTTTCTGACGTTAAGATTTGTCATGGATCTAACAGGACTAAAATCCAGATGCTGGGAAGGCTCCATTCTCTACTGGAAGCTCTGGGTGTAATACAGTTCCAGATTTATTGAGGTGGAATTCAGTTTCACGTAAACACGGATATGCGATCCCCATTTCTTTGCTGGCTATCAGCAAGGGAGCTATGCTCCCAGATCACTCCTTCTTCCTTGTGTTTTCCGTGTGGCCTCCTTCCAGCAATAATGAATCCAGTCTGTCTCGGGTTTCACACTTCTCCTCCTTGCAAATATTTCATACCTCTCTGATGCAACTTGGGCCTCCTTTTTTGCTTTTAAGGGCTCGTGTGATTACATTGAGCCTCACTGGATAAGCCAGCATCATCTCCCTATTTTAAGGCTAGCTGATAAGCAAGCATAACTCTATCAGCCATGTCCCTTGACAGCAGTAGCCAGATTACTGTCTGATTGAATAGCCAGAGCACAGAAATCTGGGAAGGGGAGAATCTTTGGAATTTGCTTATCATAATGCTAGTCATTATGTTATAAACAAAGGGGGATAGGCATGCACTAAAGAGGAGGAAAGTTTTTTGTTTTTTAGAGCAAGTGTCAGGAAGGGAAAGCATGGGCCAATTAGACCAATTAATTTTATTTGGGTAAAAACTGCTTAAGTAGGTGGGAGAGATTGGAAGGAAATCAAAAGTATAAAAAGCTTCCTGTTCCTTTCCATCTTTAGGACTGATACTGAATCTGAGTAGTGGGTGTGGGGCTAGCACATTGAGGAAGTTTGAGGAATCTGAGACTATATGTAGCATGTCTTAGGTCAGGTGGGCAACCAACAGCAGAGAAGTACCTGGCCCAGCGTTATAGAGTACTTCATACTGTTGTCTAGAAGAAGCAGACAGAAGCCTACAGCCTTCCCAAGGAAAGGGACCCCTAAGAGATTTGAGAGGAATAGGAATAAGGTTGTTCTTTCAGGGACACAGTGTCCTCTCATGACTTGAACCCTTTCTCCTTGTACCCCAGTTCATATGAGATGGGTGAACTTACATGTATTTTTCTCCTTGGTGCCTCTCAGCTTGGAAAAATAGCTTCAGGTTCTCTGAACTTGAAATGTAAGTAGAGTTCTCTATGCCTCCATGATAAAGTCCTTGATGCCAATTCTGAGGAATCACAGAAGTTTCACTAAGTACTTTCATCTATTTTGATACTGTTGCTAGAACAAGTCATTGTTCATAGATGAGCACACTCAAGCATGAGGTTGGCACAGCACATGGCATTTTAATCAGTCACAACGCCTACCCTGTCTCCTGAAAATAAGACAGTGTCTTATATTAATTTTTGCTCCCAAAGATGCGCTAGGTCTTATTTTCAGGGGAGGTCTTATTTTTCCATGAAGAAGAATATGGTACACATTTATTGTTGAACAACAAAAAAAGGAAATTTATTACCTGTATACGGTACGGTAGTAGTTGTCATCACAAACCAGCATAACCAGACAAACTGTGACTCCTACAGTATCAAGAATTTCTTGTTACTACCATTATTTCCATGTACAAAAATCTATGGTACATTTACTCATTTATTCAATGACAGTCATGTCATCATCTTCTGGAACATCATCATAACATTCCAAACCCTGAATTTCCTGGTGAGTTTCTTGTGACTCCATTTCTTTCAGAATCAGTGGACCAAATCTCTCATGTTTAGCGATAGCACTATCCTTAAATGAATACTTCTTGTCAAGGGAGCCTGCTTGTAGTGCGTTTGCAATGAAACTGTCAGTGATTTTCTCCCATGAATTCTTCACCCAAGTCACAACCTCTTGCAGTTTAGGTTTCACAAAGTTTCCATGCTGATTTCTCTCCATTCTATTTTCAATGTAGTCATTAATTTCCATGCACAAATTGTCCTTGACTGGCTTGTTTATTGAAATATCAAGATTCTGGAGATAGGCCGTCATTCCTGCGGGAATCATTATTTGATCTATTTTTCTTTCATGAAGAAATGTCTCCATGTCTTTAGTGCAGGGGAGGCCTTATTATCGGGGAGGTCTTATTTTCAGGGGGATGCCTTATATTTCAGTGAGAGGCAAAACTGTAAGTAGGTCTTATTTTCGGGGGATGTCTTACTTTCAGGGAAACACGGTAGTACATCACCATTTATTTTCTTCAGTAATCTCAGTGAGGTTAGGAACATTGTTGATTTTACTCATTTCATTTCAATGCTGTCCCAGTGCTACATAGGAAGTAAACATTCAATAAATTGCCTTCCAGCAATGCCAGGATAGCTCAGTGGTCCAATGCTTGCCTCACAACTGTGGAGTCTGGGCTTTGATTACTGGCTCCAGCCTGTGCAGCCCCATATGCTAAACTGCAGTACAGCTGGTAACCACCAGAATGGCTCAGAGGTGAAGGTTTCTGCCTCCCATGCAAGAGACCCCTGTTCAGTTCCTGCCCTGCGTAGCCCACATCCACCTGTGTGGAATGATACTATGTCACAACAAATGATGTACAACTATGGAGACTGCTCTGGACCCATTTCCATTTTCCCTCCTTCTCTTTGTCTCTCTCACCTTCTTTCAAACAAACAAACAAAAAATGAAAATGAAAATAAATAAGTAAATAAATAAATAAATAGGCTGTCTACCACTATTCTGAGTAGTGGATGTTTTTATTTGGATATTTTTCCTCATCTATCATTGCAGAGGGGCATCTTTTAGAACTGGTAAATTTCAAATGAACCTGTAATTTTAACAAAACTGAAACCTAAAGTGGCAAAGAGCCTTGTATGTGAAATAATGCAGGCCCCACCTTAGGCAGGTACATGTTGTTATCATTCTACTTTACCAGGGAGTCAACTGAGGCCCAGAGTGAGAGGACAGTCATCCATCCAGGAAGAGACAGATGGAAGAACATAGTACAAATTTTCTGACTCCCAGCACAGTGCTTTCTTCATTTCACAGTGTTGCTCAAGCATAAACAGCTGAAATTATCCCCTCTGTGTTTTTTGTTTTTGTTTTTCATACTAAAGAGCTTAATCAAAAAAGGTGGATGAAAAGTTAAATAAAATTGTTGTCTCCACACTCAATGGTTTGGTGGTTACCTGAAGAGGGAGAAGGAGGTGGGAGGGAGAGTTGTGGGGGGAGGTGGGAGTGGGTACTGGTTATATGGTGGTGGAGGGGGAGCTGATTCTGGGTGGTGGGCACATAATGCGATGCATGGGTGATGTGATGTGGACTTGTACATCCGGAAACTATCTAATTGTTACCAATCAATGTCACCCCATTAAATTTAACAATATAAAAAACAATTGTTGTCTGCAGCATACAGATTGTCCTGCTATTTGCTGAGACAGATGAATACTGGGCACTAGACACCATCCTACTTTATAAATAAAGTCCCATCAAGCCATTCATGGGAATTATCAAGAGAATATCTTTTTTTTTTTTTTTAAGAATTGACATTTTATTTATTTATTTATTTATTTTTGACAGAGAGAGAGAGAGAGAGAGAGAGAGAGAGAGAGAGAGAGAGAGAGAGAGAGAGAGAGTGAGAGAGTGAGAGAGAGATACAGAGACAGAGAAAGAACTGAACTGGGGGCATGCCCCAGTTCAGCACATGGGTCTGCACGGGCCGGGGCCAGGATTCGATCCTCGGTCCCTAGTGCTGCAAAGTGAGCGCTTAACCCACTGTGCCATTCCGGCTTCCCCAAGAGAATATCTTG
Source organism: Craseonycteris thonglongyai (assembly GCA_004027555.1). Taxonomy (NCBI): domain Eukaryota; kingdom Metazoa; phylum Chordata; class Mammalia; order Chiroptera; family Craseonycteridae; genus Craseonycteris; species Craseonycteris thonglongyai. The sequence goes on along the minus strand of PVKE010049573.1, from coordinate 5,862 downwards.
ATACCATGTAGGAGGTAGATGGCTACCCAATACAGATTAAAGACAAACGCAGGTGATGTACTAATAAGGCTATATACATTAAAGTAGGTGTAATAAAACTGAGACTCACAAAACCCAAGATTGGTTCTGGGACACTATGGGTTGAGAGAATAAATCATTAAAGAGTAAAAAGAGAGAAAGGAAAAATAATGCTTTTTGAAGTCTGTTCTTCAATATGGAAATGAAATTTGGCTGATTCTAAAGAACAATCTGTTCACTTACCTCCTCTCCATTATGCTTCCCAGCAGCCTGCATGAGTCTGTCCAAATTCTCCGGGAAATAATCAGCACACAGGCTATGAAGTGTGTACCAATCAGCAGCTGGACGTGGGTCAGGGCTTCCCTGGGCAGGTTAGCTTTCCACTGAAGATGGGAAGACTTGGAGTGCAGCCAAGTGAAGACACAAATAAAAGTGGTGTCAGTAGACTTATTTGTAAAGTGTTTGGCCGTGTTAAAAGTGATGTAAAATTATAGAATACTTAGATCTGTGCTTTGAAATTAGATTGTCTTGAATTTGATCATGTGTAGTGTTCATTCCTCAAAGCCAAGTTTCTATCAGAAATTTAATGTAGAAAATTAATGTCATTATTTTGATAAATCATAATGAAGAAAAACAATCCAACTTCCATCTAAATATCCTGGGAAAAAATAACTTATTACCCCACATTTGGCAAGATAGTCATGCAATATCACTATTTGATTTTGTAATCTAGACCATGGAATTTAATAATGTACACTTTTAAGACAAAAAAAAAATTCCTACTTATTTCTATGCATTTAAACTATTTTAAGCTTCAGGGTTTTGATTTGGTTCAAAATGATAAATAAACTGCATTCATAGGCAATAGACTGTCAGGTAACTGAACTCATGGAAATTGGTAGATATCAGATAAGTGTAAGTACACTCTCAGTTAACTGCCACCCATGCCAATAAATGCAGTATTATTTCTTTAATTATTTTTGGCAGCTGCTTGAGAATGCCAGTTGCTTGAGTTCTGATTAATGAAGAGTCTACAGCACTTTTTATTTAACTTTTAACATGGGGCTGATTTTTTAAGTAAGTAATCATAATATTTTTTTGTATTCATACAGAATATATTTATATACAAATACATTTTTGCATTACAAATTCAGTATTTTGTAAATTAAGAAAATTTGAACGTTGTTATTTTCTTTATTAATCAAATTAATTCTTGTATTCAACATAAACAATGTATACTAAATATCTTTTCATTTCAGAACATTTCTTCTTCCTTGTAGTTATGTTTTATTTTATTGTGAATATAATATCATAGTTAATTTAACTCTTTTCCCCCTTAATAGACACTTCAGTTAATTCTAATATATGAATATTACCAAAATGATGCTTTGTTGTCAACATATATATATTATTTCATTTATATCATGTGACAAATATTCAGATCAACCCAATAGGATAGATCTCATATGTGAGACTTCTGGGAATAATAGTAAATACCTTGGTAATTCTGATATTGCAAATTGTGTTCTAAAATTCATTGTTGTTGTACCATTTCCACCAAACAATGCTTGTGCATAACTGAGGAAAAAATATTGTCAACATCTTATGCAGTGTATTATTTCTTGGTATTTGCTTTCCAGGTGAAAATATCGATTTGTATTTTACTCCTCTCTGCCTTGAACAAAGAATATGGGAAGCGAGTTCCAGGAAAAACTACCATCTCTCTAATTTTACTATGTTGAGAACAACAACAACAACAACAACAACAACAACAACAACAACAACAAATGTGCTAGCTACCAAAAGCTTAAACAGCAAGGACTGTTTTATTCTATAACTGACTTAAATAAAAAAATTTGAGAAATTAAATCTGAGAAAACATTTAGACATCTAAAGAACCTAATGAGATTACAGAAGCAAATGACTGGAGAAGTTGAGTTTAGAGTAGTATGTATAAAAGGCAAAATATAAAATATCAAAGTTATTTTTAGGTAGTATTTACATATTTGATAACTATCTATACTACCTTTCTATCTCCTCTCTCTCCCTTCCTCCCTTCTTCCTTCTCTCTTCCTTCTCTTTCTCGCTCTCTCTTTCTTGAATGTTTGTGCATGCTCTTTTTTATACATATAGGGAAATTAAGGATCAAGATTGCATAATATGAAAATGCCAGCATATGTGTAATTTCCCAATTATATTTTATATTCATGTTAGTCTGTTAAGATTTAATTTGTATAAAATGTTTGCTTCTAAATTAATCTTTGCTGTAACTTATTTTATGAATTGAAAACAACTAGAGTAAAAGTACTCTCTTTTTCAGTAGTTACTCAATGCCAGAAAACAATGCAAAAGTGAAAATGTCTCAAAATATTCTTTCAAAGATTTCTCTATATTTCTAGGATAATGGAAATAGAAGTAAATACTTGTAATATAATAAGAAAGATGTTAGAATTGAGGTATCAATAGGCTATGATGGGAAGATAGGTCAGGAAACAGTTCAGGGTGGGGAGTTATGGTCAGGTGGGTCTGGAGAAAAGAGAGAGACACTATAGGTGAGCTGGCTATTTAAAGATGAACAAACTCAATATTTTATATGTAAAAGAGAAAAACCTTTTCTATAGATCAGTAGCTTTATTAGACGAGAGTTTTATGAAGATTACATTGAAATAGCGTGTAGTGTGGGATGGATGGTAGATAAAGGTGACAAAGAATGTATTAGGCATTGTGAAAATTGATGGGAGGGAAGTGTGAATAAAGAAATAAATCAAGTGGTGGTAGGGAAAGAAAAAAGGCTTGTGAAGAGTAGAAGTTTTCTAGGCAGGGGGTCCACTTGTGAGATTGGCAAGAAGGCATCAGTAAATGGAGAGAGTTCAGCAAACTAGGGTAAGATAGGGAGGAAAATGAGAAAAAATGATTTTGCTATGTTGTAGTCAACAATAAAACAGAAATGTGTGAGTGTCTCTCTTGTAGCTTCTTTTTTCTTTTAACCACATTGCTCCAACCCCCACTGTGATTTATTTCAGTAAAGTATCTTGTTTAGAAAAGACCAAACAAAAAAACCAAAAAACATGACATCAGTTTGAAATCTAAAGCTACTTAAATTTACACTGAAATTTTATTTTATATAACACAAGTTCTTCCCCAAATAAATATTATATTTACATAATTAATATGAAAGTATTTTATTATGGTGAGTATTTTAGTGTCTTGATTTAATGGACCACATTAACAGATACAGGATATGTTCAGAACATGAGATATACTATGTTTTAAATTAACAAACTATCATTGATAATTCTTTTATTTAACAAATAAATTTTTAGTGTTAATCAGGTGCCAGGGAAATTTCTAGGAACAATGAATACATTGCATCACTTATAGAGCTTTTCTCCCAGTGATAATAAAAAGATGAAAAATTAATATGTATTATTTTGAAACATGACAAAGCTTAGAAAAGAAAAATTTAAGAGATAAGTAACTCTTTATATAGGATTTGCCAGAAAGTATTCACTGACAAGGTGATATTTGAGTGAAGAAATGAAACTAGTGAATCAGCAAGCCATGAAATATCTGGAGAGGAACGCTGTAGTCAGAGGGAAGAGTCAAGGTGAAGTGTGTTGGCCTCGTATGATCTAGAAGCAGTAAGGAGTCCAAACAGATAAAGCAAATTGAGCAAATAAGAGAGCCAGAGGATGATAACACGGATGGATTAATTACAGGAGTGGCGAACCTTTTGGCGATTGAGTGCCAAAGTTTATGAAATAAGAGTATACTTGCTCGACTCACGTGCCAACCCATCGAGTGAGATAGAGGTATCGATTATTTTTATGTCTATCAGAGGCATAGGATGTTTTTATAACAAAAAACAATAATTCCGCGTGCCGAAATAATTGCTCCACGTGCCACTTTGGGCTCGTGTGCCATAGGTCCGCAACCCCCAGATTAACACATGGTCCAGTTCACATAAGGTTTTGCAAGTCATTATACAGACTGACTTTTATTCTGATTTAGATGAGAAGGCTCTGAAATCAACAGAAAAGTAACAGAATTCACCTTACATTTTAACTGCTTTTGAGAACATACCTAATCTACAAGAAGCAGGAAAGCCATTTAGGGCCCTAATTCAAAAATCAAGGTGTTAGTGATGTAGCTTGGACTGGAGATGTAGCAATGAAGGTGGTAGTAGAAGCAGGAGAAGTAAACAGATTCCGGATAAATACTGGTAGTAAAGTTAGTAGAATTGGTCAATTGATGTTGGAGGAGGTCATCAACCAGGTGACAGTTGGTTGTCTTGTGAGCTGGCCGTGGGCAATCCAAAGCTTCCAACCTCCCCCTTTCTTTTTGGAATGTATGTTCTACCCACCATTCCCATAGCTGGAGTCATTTCAAAAACAAAACCATGAGGTAGTAATATGGTGTTGAAATCATCTGTACAGTATATATGACTGAACCCTGTTAAGACCTCTATGTAAACTTTCAAGATTCTGGCAGGCAAGTCGGGAGATCTACTTGCCTAAGACAAACTGTGTGTAATTTCTTTTGTTTATTTAAATTGCCACCTACCAACCTGGAGTGGCCTGCCTCTCTGGCCTCTCCTGCCCTCCGTGAGTGGGGACCAGTTTCAGACTGACTTGAGAATTCCCAAGATTGTGAATGAACAATGGATTACATGTGGAACTTTAGAAAAAAGTAGAGTCAATGATAGCTACAGATTTTGAGACCTCAGCGATTGGAAGAATAGAGATGCCATTTAGTGAAATTGCTAACACTATTGGGAGATCATGTTGGGAGTGAATACCAAATGCTCAATCTCTACATATTAAGTTGTAAATGTCTATTAAATTTCAAGTAGAGATGTCTAGTAAGTACGTAGTTAAATATATGAGTCTATGAATCTGTAGTTTAGGGGAAAAGGCTGACTAGAAAATAAATTGATAATTTATAATTTATTGATAATTCTATATTAGTCCCAGTTGTTTTTAAATATAATAGACAATATTGGAAAGACAAAAATTATATTGTCCTTGATGAAGTATAGCCAAGTTGAATAGATATAATTAACATACATTAGTAAAATAGCAAGCAATCAATTCTAAACTATATATATATCAATGCTAAAGAATCTACATTAAATGGGAGTTGTTTTATAGCTAGAAAGGGTTATACAGAAAAGATTAATCTCCAGAGACCAGAAACATGTTAATCCGAAGAATGAAGGAAAGAGATTTTCAGAAGAGAAAAAACACTTGAGAGGGCTTTGAAAATGAAATCGATTTTACTTTTTTTGACCTACCTGGATTCCCTTCATTGTCTTTCCACTCTCCTCCATTCTCACACATGTAAAAGGTTTTCAAAAACATAAACCTCTACTTTATATTTTCTGTGGGATACAAACCAAGCTACTAATAGGATACATAATTCCCTTCACTTCCTGAGTACTGTGCCTACAGTGCCCATCTTTCTCACTTTCAAATACCTGTCCTCTTTAGGAGAGGCAGCTGTCTTCACTTGAACACTTGTATGAGTCTGTCTTCAACTTCCACGCCCTGGAGAATGCCTTTACTGCCATCAATTTATAAAACTCTTTTTTGTTGCTTGGATCGGCTTCAGTGCCCTAAATAAAGACTTCAAGATCTTACAAATGCCTTATCAGAAACTGACATAATTAAATGCCCCTTTGTTCTTTTCACATAATAATTTCTTCATGTGTCTGCTACTGTGTAACATTTTTCAGTGATTATTTATCAATTTGTTTTTCTACCCTACTAAATATTGAGCTCCTTGTGGCTGTATTGGATCCTATGGATCTCCTTATTGCTTGAGACTATGAAAGTTCGTGGTGCA
>PVKE010049572.1:0-11226 GCA_004027555.1 Craseonycteris thonglongyai | reverse complement strand
TTGTATTTTTATCTGCTTATTTTTGTTTTATTAGAAATATGGAATCTGGAAAGTACTTAACAAGTTATACAATATGGGAGAGTAGTTTGTCTTTTATATTTTAGTGTCATTTTGAATAGAAGACATAAAAACAAATAACGATAACTCTAAATCTGATAGTTTTAAATACCTAGAACTTGTCCTTAGAATTTGAGTTTTGTTAACAAAAACCCCTTTACTCCACATATGAACATGTTATTGCTAATGAAAGTAGTAGAATTGATTTTATTATTACATCTTACATTTCTCACTTTTTAGTTCAACAAGAAACATCCCTAATGGTCAGGTGCTGTTCTAGCTATAGAGAATATACAGGAGAAATGACCTATAAATTGAGCCTAAATAGTTAAGTAAATGCTTTTATCTGAAATCCTTGAGGAGGATGGAGCAGATTTTTTTTTAAAATTCTGATTATTTTGGATTTTAGAAAGTTAATACTGTATATACACTTTATTACACAATATTTTCAGAGGTCCTGGGCAGCAATTTATAATTCAGCATATTAATATTTCTGAAGCATATGAATAGTCAAAGTAAAAGGAATAGTTCTACTTTGGGTTGATTCTGAGCCATATAAATTATGAAAACATTTAAGTTTTTGTAGCTGTTTTGGATTTCAGAATTGCAAATCAAGGGTCACAGACCTGTATTGGTACCAGTGTTGTGAATATGCACAATTAATAAACTGGATAACAAAACCTCTTTTAAGTCAGATGGTTCCAATTGATACTTTGTTCATGACAAAATTGAAGTAGTTAATTGAATTTTTAGCTAATAGATCAGTAAAACTACCTTTTTTTTTTTTTTTAAAGATTTATTTTATTGATTTTTGACAGAAACAGAGGCAGAGAGAGACAGAGAGAAGTGGGAGGGCCCAGAGCAGTCTCCATAGTTGACATTGGTTTTCCATATAGTTTCACTCCACAGGTGGGCACAGGGCTGCACAGGGCAGGAACTGGGCCGGGAGCCTCCAGCATAGGTCCCGGCAAGAACCGAACTGGGGGCACACTCCAGTTCAGCATGTGGGTCCGCATGGGCCGGGGCCGGGATTCGATCTTTGGTCCTCAGGGCTTCAAAGCGAGCACTTTACCCGCTGAGCCATCCCAGCTTTCCCTACCTTTTTTTTTTTTTTAAGACTTATTTTATTGTTTTTGACAGAGACAGAGAAAAGGGGAGGGCCCAGAGCAATCTCCATAGTTGTATGTCATCAGTTTTCAATATGGTTTCATTCTGTACAGGTGGGCAGGGGCTGTGCAGGGCAGGAACTGGGCTGGGGGCCTCCCACATGGGAGGCACGCCCCCTCGAGCCAGGGGCCAAACTTGGAGGTGAGAACGAAACTGGGGGCCTCCTGCATAGGAAGCACACCCCAGTTCAGCATATGGGTCCGCAAAGGCGGGGGCTGCGATTCGATCCTCAGTCCCCAGGGCTGCAAAGCGAGCGTTTAACCTGCTGAGCCATCCTGGCTTCCTTAAAACTACCTTTTACAATAGAACAACTTAAACTAAGTTCAGGAGTTCTTTGGCTATAATATATCTACCTATCACAGTTTCTTAGCACTTACGTGTTAAAAGTAATACTGAACCATGACTCATTCTAGCATTAAGTCATATTTATTCATGGATACATGAACCAAACCAACTGAAAAGAAAATCCAAAGTTTTAATAGAGCCTTATGGTTAATTTCATTTTATAAGTACATACTTTTGTTGCAGAGGAGTATGATAAGGGTAATCAGGAAAATATTTTATTTTAGAGTATACAAATATATTACTATAAAGTCCTGTTGAAGAAGTGAAGTGGAAGTGGAGGAAACGTTGAGTTCAGAGGGGAAAAAAGCATGGCATAAAATTCCCAGCTATTAAAAGAGTTTATTCATATATTTTAATTAGTTGATATGTTAGATATCTTAGATTATGTTGTTAATGTTATGTTAGTATTTAGATTTCATTGGCTATATTTAAAAGTGACTGATAGTTTAGAAACTCATTTATAATATGCTAGAAATTACCTTTTGCAACTATTTAAATTGCAAAAAATTTTGTAGAATCAAATGAGTGAGGGAGTTACTCGTTTGTGAAATATGTGAGCAAACGAGCTGGGAGACCATCTGTCTGGATTCTGTGGCATAGAGGGCCCAGCATGGACCAGAGATGACCTCACAGACAAGGTGACATCTGACCTACCTTGGAAAATATTGAAACAGTTTGCCAGACCAATAAGGAGGAAGATGCCATTAGGGGAGAAGAGACTTGGGTCTTGGGGGTAGGATTAATAGTAATAATTAAATTTAGTTTGAATGTGTTGGGAACACTGAGGTGAACGAATGAAATTGGAGCTCAGATTGCTTTACAGTGAAATGAAGCAGAATGCATATTCTTTAGGGTGGAGAGGTTGGATATGCAGGGTCAAGATATTGTAGTGGACTACAACAGTGTTAAAAATTATGGGGTGCAGTGTCAGAGTTGGAAGGGACGTTAACCTGTACCTACATCAGTTTTCACTTTTTACAGAGTGCTGCTTTGGTCTCCATTTCCTTAAGGGTTTTGCTAGTGAGAAAACTAACTTTGAACCTCGGTCTTCTGTCTTCTGACAAAATTCTCAGAATGTTTGCTCTAATGTTAGAAGAGTACAATGAGGAAGTGATTTAAGGAAGAGGAAGTGGGGGGTGATGTCATGTTGCTGTGTCATTAGAGTGTGACCGTTAACTGGAAATATTTTTTTAGGTAACTTAACCTAAAGGTATCTTCAAAATAGAATTTCTGTTTTGATGTTAATAACTTTTTTCAGTTTTACCTAGGCTCATCTGCCTACTCACGTATGTCCCTTATTTCATCTGTGATTTAGACTAACCACTGCTAATAATCCTTTCTATTACCGTATTTTTCGCTCCGTAAGACGCACCTGACCTGCCTGGACCTGCTCTCCTTCCATGCAGTCCCTGCTTTCTGATCTGGCTGCAGGCTTCCCCATGGCATCATTAAGGTCCCCAACGTGCGCTCTTCTTTGCAGTATTCACTCCATAAGATGCACACACTTTTCCCTCTTCTTTTTTTGGGGGAAAAAGTACGTCTTATGGAGTGAAAAATATGGCATTTTATAGGATTTTGTTTTTCATCTGTTAACACATGCACATGTAAGACAGGATATTTGTATAATATTTTGTCAGACTTTGAATAGTAGTTATTCTGGAATATTTTGTAACTTGCATTTTTTTGATGACCTTAATTTTTTTTTTTTTTTACCACTAAATGTTATAAATAATGTGTACAAGGTAAAATTGATGAATCGTCTTGCTTCCATGAAACACTTTCAAAGCCAAGTAGGAAATGTGAAATTCTTTTTTTGAAATGTGAAATTCTATTCCAAAATTCCTCATATAACCTTTCCTTCTTTTTTCTCCTCAGGTATTTGGATTTCTAGCAAGTTTTATATTCCTGTTTGACTTTTTTCTTATATGGTGGGAAAAAAGACAGGAGTCCAATCTGAGAAAACCTGAGACGACCATTAGGGCAGAGGCCCTCACTGAACCACTTACTGCTTAAAGACATTAGGGAGCAGGTGTTATGTCAGGTAGTGACTGTGGAACCTGAGCCCTGGAAAAAGCTCTTGTACGCTGTGTGTGGTTGTTAAACCACTTCTTTTGAAGGGCAAGGAGAAGGGCAGAAAGAACTGTCTGCTACCACAAATTAGGCCAGAGGGTTTGGTTTCTGTTGTTATAACTTTTTTTTTTCATAACAGTTGAAACTTGTATCAAATGAAGTTTTGTTTTTTTTTTAAATTATTTTTTGGAGGTAGGGGCAATTGTTTCTTTAAATACCACAGCTCAATTGATAAATTATTCTGTCATTGTTACTAGGCTTAGCTTTCAAACTGCTTTATGCCTACATAAACAGCATGATTATGCTCATCCATTTAGATGCTTCGTTTTCAACTTAATTTTCTTAGCTATGAGGTTTTTTGATGATTAGATAAAATTTAATGTATATTTAAATTTTTAAATGCAGTATTTAAAATGTCTAGGTTTTTTCCTTAAAATATAATAATACTCAAGCTTTACTATAGCTCACTGAGCCTTAAAATTATACTGTAACATTTTAGGATAATTATTATTAATTCTTTTATAACCTAATAGAAAATGTACAGGAGATCTTGGTATTTTATATGTATGAAAGCAGCAACATCAACCCCATGTTTATACTGTACATTGTTGATTGAGTTTAAAAAAAAAGATTTTTATATAACGCATAGAAAAAATGGAACAAACTGATATCACACCTAAGGACCAAAGATAAGAAAGATGTACTTTTTGTGCAATACAGTGAAATTATGAAAGCAGGCTTTGACCACTTGCCAAATTTCTGAAGAGAAGAGTTCGTACTGTGAGTAAGAAAATGGTCTTTGCTCCAATTGACATATGATTATTTCTACTAAAATTACATAATACAGTTCGGCAGATCCTCTTCAGTGTTTTCTTTAGAGCCAGTCATCTTTTTAAAACCCCAGCCATTTTTCATGTATTTGAGATGCTTCTTTTTCTATCTCCCTATTAGAATGGTCCACACACTGCCTCATCATCAGGGAGAGGTGGGGTCTCTGGCTGTTTCCTTGTTGGCAGCTGTCTTTCACTGGTCCAGAATCTTGAGCCCTTTTAATTGCGTAGAGTGTGAGCAGAATCTTTAGGGTATTTTATTCCCAGAGAGGCACTGCTCTATTTCTCTTTGGAGCAGACCTTAAGAAAGTGAATATCCAGAGAATTGTGCCCAAGTGAATACTGTTGATAGTGTAAGGGAGTAGTCAAGCCATTTTCAAGAGACACTTAATAACCAGTTCTAATAATTTGGAAGAATTGCCTGTTGCTGGCAGGTTGTCTTAGAGCCATCTAGACAAGGCACTTGGGATAGAACCTTTCTGACTAAGTGGTTCATAGACCAGACCTTTCTTGTCTTTCCTGAGTTTTTGGCTTAAGACTGGGGTAATGACAACCCACATACTGGGTTTGATGGAGGTCTTCCGGGCTAGGCATGCTAGGCTTTCTATCTGAAAGAGTAGAATCAGGTTTCCAGTGAGACCCGTTTAATGACCCCATCCTTTTTTAATGTCTCAACTGCCTTTTGTGTGTTGTAGATGGGTTTCATCTGCCAGAACATTACTCAAAAATTGGTCATTATGGCCAGACACAACTTCTGCTCTGAGTTACTGACTCAGCACCTTATCCATTTATATCAGAGTTTGGATGCTAGTGCAAGTGGTGATAACAGCAGTACCTACTTGGGAGATAATAAAACCAATCATGGACGCTGGTTTTACTGGGTGTGCGATGTAAGACAGAAGCAATAGCCTGAGTTCAAGAATAAACACTAATTCAAAGATAACCAAGTTACAGTAGGCAAGTTCTGGAATTTCACATCAGACTGTACCATTGCCATTTGAATATCATCCAGACCCCACTGGGATTCACAGCACACCATCCAAGCTACCTCAGGGTCCCCACCCATGCATTGGATTTAGTTGAGTTTAATTCCACGTCCTTAGCTGGCCTCACATGTATAGCATGTTTGCACTGAGCTTAAACTGGTTCCGAGGTTTCCACTTGCACTTGTGTCACGTAGGCCTCTTAGCTGGACACGTCAGCCTCCTTTTCAGAAAGACAGTATATTCACTGCTATTTCTGGTCACTCTAGAACCTTCTTCACATTGCTTTTTATGGGACCGTTGACTGATTTGCCTCCCACTTCCCTTGTAGAAGGAATTAAGAATAAAAAGACCATTGTGGTAAATAAAATGTTTAAGAATTTGGGACCAAAACCACTGTATGTACAAAAAAGGGCAAACCCAATAAACTCAAATTTAAAATAATTTTTATTGACATCTATGGTAAACTTAATGTTATATTTTATAGAAATGAATCATTTAGAGTGGTTCTTGACTATAAGGGAAGTGCACTTAGAATAAAAGTTTTAATTGCTGTACTTAAATTATGTTCTGTTTGAGGACTGAGAAATGTATTTTTACATTGTTTATAGCTAATCATTTTTGTATTTATCAGTTTAAATCCTGTGGGTCTTTTTTATCTCTCTCAATGTCAAATTTTGTAGTCTTTTTAAATAAATCCACCTAATTATCCATACCTTTGTTTTTGTTTTATTATTACAGAAGCATGGTATTTAGAGGAGAATTTCCTCCAGAATTTAGCCGTTGGCTTTACAACTGTGGTGAATACCTATGTAGAATACTGCACTATGGATTTACCCAGGTGCGGAGCATGAGTAGAAGAGAAATAAATCCAATTTCTACCCATGGGCTGTCCCTCTTGTTGGAAAGTTTGAGTACACAGTCAAGTAACAATTTTAGGGAGCCATAGATAAAGCATTGTAAAGGAACGTTATTGACTAAACACCTTTAAATACTTCCAAAGAAGCAAATTTGGTCTCTCCATCACATCTTTAGATGTAGCTAACAGGGCTAAAAACAAAGTGGGCATGTTCTCTTTCAGACTTCAATGATTGGGAAAGTGTGAAGCAAACCTAGGGTGGTTCTGGTAAAGCTACAACTATTTGTGTAGTTTGCAAAATTCCTGCCTCCAGCTTGTGAGAATAACAAGGTCTTTATAGTCAAGTACTCACTGGAATGTGTATATTCTTCAGTTTTGTGTTTTGATAAAGAGCACTGTATCAACATGCAGTTTAATTGCAAGCAGCAGAAAACCTAATTAAGTGGGTCTTAAACAGTAAGGAAAATTTATTTAACAAGCAGTCTGGGTAGGGTAAACCCATGACTGGTACACTCTGGTTGGTGGTATCATTAGGGACCCAGGTTCTTTCTGCGCATCCATCTTCTGCTATGAGTTTTGGTTCTCAGGATTGACCCTTGCTGTGTAGCAAGATGGTGGCAACATCTCCAGGCATCTTCTGCTTGCACAACAATGTCAGAAGGCTGGAAGAGGAGGGGTCGTTTATTCTTCTGTGTCTCTAAGGTGTTCCTTTTTCACAGATGTAGAGAATGGAATTACTGCAGCTGGCAGAAACAGAATCAAGGTTCCTCCCCTTAGGTGGTGAATACACTTTAAAGCAGATAGCCTTCTGATACCTGAACAAAACTGGTTATATTAGCAAGAGAATAGGCCATTGAGTTGGGGATCAGCAGTGTTTGTCACAAGCATGTTAAGGATTGTGCATCTAGGAAAAACAAAATACCTAGTTTAAGACATTTTTTTGTCTTAGTCTCGAGAAATAAGAAATCTAGGAGAAATGAAATTCCTAGTTTAAGATATTTTTTTTTGGAGGCCTGGCTACCCGAAAAGAATTTAAAATAGAAAAACTAGCAGTTATATTTTTTTAGACTAAATTATAATTTTACAAGTAATGTGTATAATAGCAAATTGGTTTAATAAAAGGTAGGAAATATTGTTCTTCCCCTGATACCTTTGCATTTAGCTATTTTTATTTTTAATTAAAAAAAATGATTTATTATATTGAGAGAAAGTGTGTGTGAGAGAAGGGGGAGGGCCCAGAGCAGTCTTCATAGTTGTACGTCATTAGTTGTACAACTAATGTTTCATTTCACACAGGTGGATGTGGGGCTGTGTGGGGTGGGAACTGAACTTGGGCCCTCCTGCGTGGGAAGCAGCCTCCGTCCCAGAGGTTACCAGCTGCACCGCAGTTCAGCATATGGGTTTGCATGTGCCGTGGCCAGTTCGATCCCCAGACCTCGCAGATGCAAGGCAAGCGCTCAACCTGTTGAGTTATTCCAGCATCCCCCATTTTTGTTTTTTTTTGTTTTTGACAGAGAGAGAGAGAGAGATACAGAGACAGAGAGAGAGAGAGAGAGATACAGAGACAGAGAGAGAACTGAACTGGGGGAACTCCCCAGTTCAGCATATGGGTCCACATGGGCCAGGCCGGGATGTGATCCTTGGTCCCTGGTGCTGCAAAGTGAGTGCTTACCGTATTTTCCGGCGTATAAGACGACCTCCTAATTTTACAGTTAAAACATAGGTTTAGGCCTTTATTCGCTGTATAAGACTACCCCCCACTTCCGAGGCTGTAGTCTTATACAGCGAATATAGGCCTAAACCTATGTTTTAACTAAAATTAGGGGGTCGTCTTATACACCTGGTTGTCTTACACGCCGGAAAATACGGTAACCCACTGAGCCATCCCGGCTTCCCCAATCCCCCATTTTTAATTTTTAAAATATGTTAAGCACTGGAAAAAGAGAGGATGAAAACACCTATTGTAGACACCACCCAGCTTTAGTGGATCATAACATTTTCCCGTATTTGCTTTAAGTGTCCTTGTTTAAAACAAAAAATGAAGTTACACTTTTTTTAGTATATGTGCTGCCGAAGTGAGCACAGAAGTTACACTTTTAAAGTACCACCACCTCTAACCTTAGTCTCTTTCCTTTTCCAAATGTAAATACTATCTTGAATTTGGTGGGTATCTTTCCTGTCTGTTTTTATTGTCCCTATTTGGTGCACACACATATCTAAACAATGTATTACATGGCACTCGTGCTGTATGTATCCTTTCATAGCTTTTTCAATCCATATTTTGAAATGTATAATATCTGATACAAATTACTCTAGTTCATTCCTTTTAAGTGTTCCATTGTATGAATAGGCCACAATTTACTTCTCATTTCCCTGTTGATAGAAAAAAATTAATGTGATTTTATTTTTGATCATTTCAATGAGTTACAGTGAATAAACATATTTGAACATCTCATACACAAGAGTTTATATGTTGGGTATGAACTTAGACATAAAATGATTGGATCACAGGAAATGTGCGATTTCAACCTGGCTAAATATTTTTAAATGGATCTGCATAGTGGTAGAACCAGTTCAGATTCTCATCAGCAGTGCTTGTTTCCCTACTCTTAATTGTTAGTTCAACTTACCAGTTTTGCCAGTCTGGGACCGAAATAGTCTTTCGTTTTATTTTACATTCCCCATATTGCTGGTGAGTGTGCCTGATCATCTTTTCATTTGTTGGCTGACTATTTAGGATTCCACACATCTGTGAATTGTTCCTTTATATCCTTTGCTTTTTTTCATAGTGAGTTTTTCTTTCTCATTTGGAATTCTCAACATATTATGGATATTATCTTTTGTTAGTAATATGCCTTGGAAATATCTTTTTGCAATCTGTGATTTATGTATTTTTTAATTAAATTTATTGGGGTAACATTGGTTAGTAAAATTATATAGGTTTCAGGTGTACAATTTTTTTTTTTTAAGATTTATTGTTTTTGACAGAGAGACAGAGAGAAGGGGGAGGGCCCAGAGCCGTCTCCATAGTTGTACGTCATCTGTTTTCAACAGTTTCATTCCACACAGGTGGGTGCAGGGCTGCCCTGGTGAGAAGCTAACTGGGGGCACACCCCTGTTCAGCATATGGGTCCACATGGGCTGGGGCCGGGATTTGATCCTTGGACACCAGGGCTGCAAAGTGAGCACTTTAACCTGCTGAACCACCCAGCTTCCCCTAAAGGCTTATTTTTAGAGCACTTTTAGGTTTATAGTAAAATTTGGAAGAATGAAAGACATTTTACATTTCACTATAAATTTTTCAGGTGAGGTTGGCAAGTTCCAGAAAATACTCTGATTGATGTTTTAATTTGAGTTGCATTGACTTTATAGATCAGTTTGAAGGAAAATGACTTATGATTGAAATTCACAATTATGAACCTAAGGTCCCCACTGATTTAGGTCTTTTATTGTTTTTCAGTAAAATTTTATGGTTTTATAAAAGTCTTACACATCTTTTGTCAGATTTACCCCAGACACTTTATTTTTGTAGTTTCCCAGAATGGGATCCTTACTTTAAAATTCTATATTCTGATTAGACTGGGGAATAGGAATGTAATTGATTTTTATTGATCTTGTATTCCACAACATTGCTGGCATCTTTTGTGACCACTAATAGATTGTGTATGGATTTCTGAGTGACATCTCACATTTTTGATTTATCTGTTGTGTGCCTGTTCTGCTTAACTTGTTCGTCTATTTCTATTATTTCCTCTGAACTGAAAGATAGCTAGCTCCAAAGGCTTACTTAAATTAGGGTGGTCTTTTCCCAGGTTTTCTTGTAGGTGGTGAGTCCCTCATCAGGCAGTGTGCACTCGGTAAGTAGCACACTCAATTAAGCACATTTAATCAATGGGCTTGGGTGCTGACAGCCCCACCCCTCCCACTAAAATTCCCATCAACTTTTTAGCAAAAGTTTCCACCCATTGATATTTGTCTAAATCTGTTATTTCATCAAAGGTTGCAAAATGATGAACTTACAGTTCTGTAACTCCTGCCACCTTTATTAGCTAAAGTTCTTCCGTGGTACTTTTACATGCTTTAGCATGTGTATTTGACTTTATAAATGCTTAAAAAGTTAATCAGTACTCCTGCTCATCCACTGCGTTGCTATTGCCTGGTAGTTTAAATGTATCTTGTTTTGGGAGGGGCTGGGAGAGGAGGGAGGGAGAGGGAGCTAACTATATGGTGATGGAAACAAAGCTGACTCTGGGAGGTGAACACATACTGCAACACACAGATGAAGCACTATGTAGAATTGTACACCTGGAACCTGTGTAATTTTTTACTAACCAATGTCACCCTAACAAATTTAACAATAAAAATAAAGTTTAAATTAGAAAAAATTTTTTATCTTGTTTTAACACCTCCATCAAGTTAGCTATTGTTGTTTTATGTAATTATTGCTTTTATTAAATTTGCCAATATATTTTATTTTTTGTTCTCCATTGCTTGTTTGCATTCTACTCCTTATTTTTGGAGTTCATTTTCTTCTGACTCAGATGTTAATTGTCCTTTCACAGTAGTCTAAAAGTGTGTTTATTTTGCCCTTACTCTTATAAACAGCTAAGCCAGATGTAGCATTCTAGATGATAGATATTTTTCTTCATTATTTCAAAGATATGATTCCATTGTCATCTGACATCTAACATTGCAAAAAATCTTTCAGGCTACATTTGCAGTGCATAATCTTTGGTTCCTTTTTTTAAAAGATTTATTTCATTTTTTAAAGAGATTTAATATCTTAATTTTTTGACAGAGACAGAGAGAGACAGAAGGGGGAGTACCCAGAATACTCTCCATGTCATCAGTTTCAACATGGTTTCATTCCACACAGGTGGGCGGGGGGCAACGCAGGGCAGGAGCTGGGCTGGGG